>JAZKJV010007862.1:0-305842 GCA_037367405.1 Ottelia alismoides
TTGCCTCAAGCTTGTGGCAGTAAGTGAGGACGCTATGGTGTTCCTCCTGAGGAATACACCGACGCCAGACGCTATCCCCTCCTTCGTGGTAAAGGATGGGATCCTCCCAATGGTAGGACTTGGCCTTCGCTAGGAAGGTCTCAAGCCTCTGCCTGGGCCAATCTTGTGGGACTTTCCCAGCAACGAGAAAGTTCACAATATCGGCGTACCACGGGAGTGAGGCGATAGCAAGGATCGCCTCATCTGGGAAGGTATCTCTAATAGGATCGATCTGCTCAGTCTCCTCAGGCTGCTCTAATCGGGAAAGGTGATCCGCCACCACATTCTTGACTCCAGGCTTATCCTTGATCTCAATGTCGAACTCCTGGAGTAGAAGGATCCATCTAGTCAGTCTGGCCTTGGCATCCTTCTTTGCCATGAGGTACCTGATGGCGGTGTGATCTGTAAACAAAGTCACTCTAGATCCAATGATATATGATCTAAACTTATCCAGGGCAAACACTACTGCTAGCATCTCCTTCTCTGTGACTGTATAATTCCGCTGGGCGGAATCCAATGTGCGGCTAGCATAGTGTATAGCAAATGGTACTCCATCCCTCCTCTGTCCCAGCACTGCCCCTACGGCAAAATCGGAGGCGTCCGTCATGATCTCGAATGGGAGAGACCAATCAGGTGGCTGGAGGACAGGAGCCTCAATCACGCACTGCTGGAGAGTAGCAAATGACGAAAGACACTTGTCATCGACAAGGAACTCGGTGTCTTTCGTCAAGAGGTCGGTCAACGGTCGGGCAATCCTGCTAAAATCATGAATGAATCTCCTGTAAAATCCAACGTGCCCCAGAAATGACCGTAACTGCCTCAGATTGGACGACGGTGTGAGTTTCCTAATGACATCAACCTTGGCCGGATCAACCTCCATGCCCCTGTTGGAGATGATATGGCCAAGCACTGTCCCTTGAGTCACCATGAAGTGACTCTTCTCCCAAGATAGCACCAAGTGATACTCAATACATCGCTGAAGTACTCGATCTAGGCAGTCAAGACAAGAATCAAATCCGTCGCCGTAGATCGAGAAATCATCCATGAAGACCTCAAGGCACTCCCCTACCATGTCCGAAAAGATCGACAGCATGCACCTCTGGAAAGTCGCAGGGGCGTTGCATAGCCCAAATGGCATGCGTCGAAAAGCGTATGTGCCGAAGGGACAGGTAAAGGTGGTCTTCTCCTGATCCTCAGGAGCGATGGCCACTTGGTTGTAGCCCGAGTACCCATCCAGGAAGCAATAATGGCTCTTCCCTGCCAGTCTCTCAATGATCTGGTCAATAAAAGGCAGGGGGAAATGGTCCTTCTTGGTGGCTTGGTTGAGTCTCCTGTAGTCAACACAAACCCTCCAAGAGGTGGGTACTCGTGTAGCAATCTCCTCTCCCGACTCACTGATCACAGTCGTGATGCCCGTCTTCTTGGGCACCACATGCAAGGGGCTAACCCACTTGTAGTCGGAAATGGGATAAATAAAACCTGCACCCCACCACTTCGATATTTCCTTCATGACAACCTCTCTCAGGTTGGGGTTCAGACGCCGCTGGAACTCACGCGACGGCTTCGCCCCATCCTCGAGATAGATGTGGTGGGAGCACACTGATGGACTAATCCCATGGAGATCTGCTACGCTCCATCCGATCGCCTTGCGGTTCTTTTCAAGAACCCCCATCAAACGGGATTCCTGCTCTCCAGTCAACTCGGCGGAGATGATGACTGGGTACATCTCTGGATCGCCCGCAAGGAATCGATACTTCAGCGAAGTAGGGAGCGGCTTCAGCTCTGGAATGCTGGGTGCCGGCAAATCTGGCTGTGGAAGAAACTGAGTGAACGCTGCAAGGTCTGCCAAATCTGCCTGGGAAAGTGAAAGTGTACTCTCGCAAACTGGATCGGGAGAAGGCGGCTCATCTGCATTGTCTCTGGTCTGCTCTGCCTCTACCTCCTCCTCATCTCTAGGCTCAGATGGACTCAGGTCTGGCATCTGGTCATAACAATCGGCCCAATCAGACTCTGAATCCGAGGGATCTGTATCAGAAACGGTGGCATCAGTACCACCGGAAAACAAGGTGGCATCAGCACCACCATCACAAATCATCGTGTTGCGATCAAGGACCGGCTCTGCTGCCGCAATGGTATCCTGAACCAGGTCTGTGCTCTCCAGATTCTCCTCTGCTGTCATCTCTGCATCAGCTGTGTCTGAAAGTGAGAGGGTAGTCTGTGCCTCAAGGTCTGCCCAAGCTGCCTCATCATCTGTGATCACAAAATCACAGTCCTGGTGGATGTCTGGCTCTGCGTCTGTCAGCTGCTCTGAATCGGTACTCGCATCTGAGCGGGATCTGAATCTGGCTCTATAGTCCTCGACCGTCTCTATTTGTATACTCTCACCCTGGACGCGAAAGTACACCTTCCCGCTATCATGATCAGTCACCGCCTTGGCTGTGGCCAGGAACGGACGACCAAGGATGATGGGGGTATCAGTCACTGACTCAGGGATCTCCATGTCCAACACTACGAAGTCCACGGGGAATTGCAGACCCTGAATCGTGACGATAACGTCTCGTAATTAACCCCTTCGGCCTCTTGACAGATCGATCAGCGAACTGAAGGACTGTCCTGCTCTGTCGAAGAGTGCCCAACTCGAAGCGGTCGAGAAGGGCTGCCGGAAGTAGGTTGATCGACGATCCGCTATCTAAAAGAGTACGGTCAAACCACTGCTCACTAATCTGGCATCTGACATACGGGGCCCCTGAATCTGGCCTCTTGGCTGGCAGTCGGTTCTGGATCGCAAAGCACGTGGCTTTGGTCAGCACATGGATCTCTGAAGTGTGGTTCCTCCTCCTCCTCCTGACTGTAGTCCTCTCTCTCAAAGATCTCTGGAGAAGGGGGATGTGCTGCAAAGCCTCCTGGAGGGTCAGCTGAATGTGAAACCGATCTATCATGCTCTGGCTGAACTCCTCAAGCTCTCTCTTTTTTGGATCATTTTTCTTCCCCTT
The DNA here is from genome assembly GCA_037367405.1 of Ottelia alismoides. Taxonomy (NCBI): domain Eukaryota; kingdom Viridiplantae; phylum Streptophyta; class Magnoliopsida; order Alismatales; family Hydrocharitaceae; genus Ottelia; species Ottelia alismoides. The sequence goes on from JAZKJV010007862.1 coordinate 3,033, forward strand.
CCCCATCTGAAGGGCTCTAGGGAAGGGGATCACTGGGTCCTTCTCAGATGAAGGACTAGGAAAAGGTCTAAGCGGTTCAAGGACCGGATCCACACATACATCACGCACCACAGTGGGACCAGAAGAAAATAAACCTTTTCCTTTATTCATAGCAGAGTTCCGAGATACATGACCATGAGGAAAAACAACACCACTATCTGTACAAACACCGGTGGCCTCAGTACCACCACGGGCGGGCTGCTCTGCTGCTGCTGCTGAAGGTAGACGTCTCGCGGCATCAGTACCGCGTGCTGGCTCGGCTGCATGGGTGGCATCAGTACCACCTCCTAGATCTGGTGAAGTGGCGGCCTCAGTACCGCCTGTGGGATCAGCATCCTTGGTGGCCTCAGTACCACCGTCATCATCTGGAGCGGCCTCAGTACCGCTCTCCTCCTCCTCCTGTGGCGCCTCGGGATGGTGCTCAGCTGAGGCGCCGCCGCCGGCTGGGGTCCTACCGCTCCTAAGCGTGGCAAAATCAACATCAAAAAGATCTGAAGAAGTATCATCAAATGGCTCGCTAGGAGTGGCTAACTCAGTATGTACTACCTGCTCAGACTTCCGCTTGAGATTGTTCGGGTTCGGCTCTATCTGGGCGGGTATGGCGGCCTTCCCTCTCACCAGGTCCCGCAACTCCTGGCGGAACTCGTCCATCTCCCGTCGAAATGTCGCCTGCTGGTCCGTGAGGAGGCGGGTGATATCATCCAAAGCGGGGCTCTCGTGGGAGCCCGACGGGTGGCCTCTCTGTGGATGAGGCTGTGACTGCTGGTAAGGGTAAGAGGGGTAGGAAGGAGGGTGTTGCTGGTGCTGGTATCCCTGGTGAGCCTGCTGCTCACGTCTCCAAGGCTGTCCCTGCTGCTGATAGGGACGAGGAACGTAGGACGACTGCTGCTGGTAGACTGGGGGCTGCTGCTGCGGCTGGTGATGGTCCCTCGACTGGGAGTACTGCCCTCCCTGTGCTGACGGCTGCTGCTGGGGCTGGGCACCACCACCACTCCCCCACCTGAATCCGGGATGATCTCGTCGGATCCCAGGCTGGGGACGGTCGTACCAGATCCCGTTGACATCCATCAACGGCTCTGCATCAAAGGGGGCTGGGGGTAGTACTGCCAACGGCTGATCCGGCTGGTAGACCACCATCTGCATCTCTGGAGATGGTGGTGACTGCAAAGTGGGCTGCGGCTGCTAGTACGGCTCCGCCTGTACAAGGTGAACCTGTCTAGGCTGCACTGAGGTGCTGGAGCGCTGGGACGAGCTGCTGCTGCTGCCGGCGTCGCCTCGCGACTGAAGACGGGGCTGAGAAGCCGTCTGTGTCTCCTGGAGACACATGAGCTGTGTCTTCAGGTCGCTCAAGACCTGTGCCATCTGATCCATCTGTGCTATGCTCTGGCACTGCTTCTTCTCTATCAGCTCCATGCGGTCCAGCTTCTCGCTGATGATGCCCATGTCCGCAGCTGACGACTCTAACTGTGCTGCTGTTGTGGCTGCGGACGAACTAGATGGACCTGCATCTACCCGTGCTATCCTCTGGTACTGCACGGGTCCTGGCTGATGTGGTTGGGTCTTTTGGGTGTAGAGATGGGTCTGGGACATCACCATGTAATTCTCTGCCATCTCCTCAAAAATAGCCCAGACCTGGTCATGGTCCTTGGCGAAGTAGGACCCGCCACAAGAAGCGTTCACCAGGCCCTGTAGCTCTGGTGACAACCCACTGAAAAAGCTCTGAACTAGGTTCGGCTTCGTGATATCGTGGTGTGGGCATCTATCCAAAAGCTCTCTAAACCTCTCCCAAGCCTCATGGAACTGCTCGTTGGGGAACATGGAGAAGTTGCTGATCAGGGCCCTCGCTGCGTTCGTCCGCCCGAGTGGATAGTACTTGTTCAAGTACTCGGTGCGGAGCTGCTCCCAGGTGTACACGAATCTCCCCAAATGCTTCAGCCAGGTGGCTGCTCTATCTGCCAGTGAGAAGGGGAAGGCAATCATCCGTATGGTATCCTGGTCCACATGCCTGTCGTGGACAGTACTGCAAATCATGAGAAACTCCTGTAGGTGGAGATGGGGCTCCTCGGTAGCCAGTCCATGGAACCGCGGAAGCATCTGCAAGGTGTTCGGGGGGAACTTGAAGTCCCCCACGATGGCTGGAACCACAACCCAATGGTGCATCAAAGTAGATTCGGGGTTGTGCAACTCCCGCATCGGTCTAGGTGGTCCTGCTCCTCCTGCGGCTGCTGCCGCTGCGGCGGCGGCCGCGGCTGCTGCTGCTGCTGCTGCGGCTCGTGCCTGTGCCTCTGCATCCGGGTCCTCGGGCTCACTCTGCTCATCTCTATCTGCTCTGAGCCTCTCCATCTCACGCCTCATCTCTATCATAAAAGCTCCCTGATTGCGGAGCTGCTGTTGGACTGTCTCTAACTGTGCGATCAGGGTGGAGTTGATCGCTCCCTGGTCTAGTACAAAGTGCTCGGGACGGGAGTGATCGTCAGAACTGCCTGCGCCTGCCATCTCGACGTCTGCAAAATCAAATGAGCCCAACTCAGGTGCCGTCAAATGTATCAATCTCTCCTCGGGCTCATGTCTCTCAGGGCGGTCAGAAAGGGGATCGAGGGGGAACAGGGTGGAGTCGTACTCGGGCTCGGAGAGCGGGTCTGAGCTCTCGCGAGCCAACCTAGATGATGAGGTAGACGCGCCCGAAAGCGGTGCAGCCAGAGGCTGCCTAAGAGACCGTCTACCCATCATCTTGATCTGGCGAGTAGGGCGGATGGGATCTGGAAAAACTATGATCTGAAAACAAACCCCCGGTTCACCAACGCAACGCGAGCTGAAGACCGTGAAAGTTCGGTCAAATTATCTTGTCTGTTTTATTTGGTGAACACACAAATATCAGAGCGATTACGTGACCTGTTGGGATATCCGCTGCTAACCCAACCGACTGGCCTGCACGGAAGAGTCGGTAGTCAGTCAAGTATAGCAACGGGGGGCTCTACCTAGTGTTCGGGTCACTCTCTCGCACATGCAAACCAAGCAATGAGGGGGTTGCTCTCCCCAATACAAAATTTTTAGGGTGAGCGAGTTTTAAGGTCGATAATTTTAAACAGTCCCAATTTTATGATTTCTCTTTTTAGGTATTTTTCAAATCAAACAAAAACGCCTAACGAATTTTTCGATTCTCCTGATTATTAAGTCAAAAACGGGGGGAGAAGTCGAAAAAGCCGATGCACGAGAAATCAATGATGCATGCAAAGTCAGAAAAGCGTACCTGCCTCCAGCTCTCTACATGCAGAGTGATCCGCGCATAAAATAAAGACAGAAATGTAAACTAAGCTATATGATGCAACGGTAAAAAGCCGAGTCCTAAACGAGCACTTTCTAGCGATGAACCGTCTAACCGGTCACCGACCTCCAAGCCAAAGAGTCCGGTCTTGGCCCGTCCCTCCCCTGCCCGACAAATCGGGGGTAGGAGTGCGCTTTACAGGACGGGCTCTCGGCGCGTAGGCTACGGAGGCTAGCGAGTCGGTTATTTTTATTATTTATTTTAAGTAGGTCCAATTACGTTCTATAGGAACAGATAAGCCTTAGGTGTGTTTGGATCCTACTCAGCTACGTCACAGTCACCAGAAAGTCCTAAATCTAGGGGCTCGAACAAAAACCGCAAAAAATCCGGAAAATGACAGTAAGAAAGGAAAATAAAACCGCGATGAAAAGCCGCGAAAAAGCCGCAGGTCCTAATGGGTCCCCCGAGCACGCCGGTGTTCGGCGAAACAGACCCGCTACGGTCTAAGTGTCCAAGCAGTCTCAGAAAGGCCTGTATTATTACAAATAATAATGAATGAACTGAAATAAACTATCCTACTGCCTCACCCCACTCAACTCTCTCCTCTCGCTCTCTCCTGCGGCTTCGTGGAGAAAGAAGCCGCCTCCGAGTCTCGCGGCTGCACCGGCTCCTCGAAAGTCGCCTCCGTGGTCCTCGGGCCCTCGCAAGATAGACAGAAGAGTGGTCAGACCAATAAAATAATCAAATAATGCATGAAAATAAAAGCAAGGGTATATGTGCAAAAATGGAAATAAAATAAACACACAATAGAAAACAAAAATAAAAATAAAAGAAAATCAAAATAAAACAAAATAAATCAAAAAGAACTAAGTACAAAAGCCGCGAAAAGCCGCGAGCTCCGAAGAGCCGCGAAAAACCGCGAAAACAAAAACGAAAAATAAAACAAAAACAACTACTAAGCCGTGCTCCCCGGCACCATTCTGATAGGCGGCCCGAGCGAACGAGGTAAAGGTACTAAACAGGTCGTTGCGACCTCTAACACTCGGGGTCACTCAATCAAGAAAATCGAACCGCAAAATCAATCAAAGATCAAACAAGGCAAGCAAGCGGTCCTAGCTATAAGATTAACCTGGTATAGCTCCTAGGGTCGAACACAAGGAGCACGGATTGGCCTAGGGCCTACGAAGTAGTAAAAAGAAAATAAAATAAAAGAAAAGTGTTTTTTAGTGGTTTTTAATAATTTTTATATATATATTTTTTTGGATTTTTAAAAGGTGAAGAAAATAAAAGAAAGCAAAATCAAGCCAACTTCCACAATTTATTTAACACACCAAAAAGCAAGCAAAAATTCAAGAAAAAATGTTTTTATGTTTTCTAGGTTTTTAAGTGTTTTTGGTGAATTTTTGGTAATTTTCTAATGGGTAATTTATTTTCTAAAAATCAAACAGTGCTAAAAATGCTGGGTACTGTCCAGCCAGAACCAAAACCCTCAAATAAAATATCTAAGGCTCACAACAGGTTCTGGAGGTAATTTTCCTATATTCTAAATAAAATAAGGAAAATTTGGGCACCAAGATTATTGTTTTTGGATTTTTAGATTATTTATTATAATTTTATGAGTTTTTAGGGGTTTTTAGATTTTTAGGGTTTTTAAGTGATGAAAAATAGCCAAAATTGGCTAGAAAATCAAACAACACATAAGAAACAGTATCTAATTTTTTTGGAATTTTTGAAGGTGTTTTTATATTTTTTTGGGATTTTTATATCTAGACAGTAGCTAAAAAGGAGGTTTTTGAATTTTTAAAAATACTAAATAAAATCAAAAATGTCCTCAAAAATTCTCAAAAATCCAATAACATGGCAGGAGCCATGTGTCAAATTTTCATCGAATTTGGAGGTGGTTTGATATTTATTCAAAAATCAAGAAGGGGGCACTGTGCACAGGGACGTAAGTGCAAATACCCTAAAGTCTGGGGGCCAAGGTGCAAAAATCCCAGCAAGTCACGCGCTTGGCGCGTGCCTGGGGCACTCAGGGGCCTCTTGGTAATAAAAACCAAGTTCCTGGACCTTTTGGTAACTCGTACCAAAAGTCCAGGGGCTTGGATGCAAAAATCCCACTAAAATCCGCACATGTGCATAAACAACACTCACAGGGGCATAAATGCAATTACCAAAAAGTTAACATTCATTCATTAACCCATCAGAACTACAGGACAGTAAATGCAAATAACCCAATAAACACGTGACGAAGCACGTGGGCTTACATACACAGGGGTATAATTGCAAATAAAAACAAGCACAAGGTCCTTAGTGCAAATTACCCTACGTAAATAAAATAACTAAAATATTTACAGGACTAGGACTGAAAAGACAAACTAAGAGGGGGGCCTAAGTAATTTACCCCTTTATTCGTCGACGGCTGGATATGCGCCACGTGGAAGATCGGTCGGTCCTGGTGAGCTGGCGCTTCTCCTCTTCAGCTCTTGGGCCGGATCGACGGTGGAGGCGAGGACACGTGGAAGATCGAACGGGGTAGGGCTCAGGTGCCTCTCTCCTCTGCTGCTAACGGTCCAGATGAGCCCCTCCAGGTGATCAACGGTAGCTGCTCCTCGGAAGATGGACGGCTGGGATCAGGCCTGGAGCGGAGGAGCCATCGGACGGTGCTGGAGGATGGTGGAAGAACACTCCGCCGGCGAGCTTCGCCGGCCTCGTGTGCGTGCTAGCGTCCTCCTCAGCTGCTCCTGATGATCGGAGAGGATCCGCGGTGATGCCCCGCAGCTGGTTGTAGCCTCCGATGGCCCGGCCGAGCCCTGGAGGGGCTCCGGCGAGGTCGTCGGCGAAGAGCTCCTGGTCTGAACATATGGGGGTCTCAGATGACTCCCGTTGGACCTGCAAAGTGAACCAAGAGCTTCGCGGGTCGAGGGCAAAGTGCCTCGACCCAAAGAAGCGGGGTGAAGGTGGCTGGTGGGTCGGTGCGGATGAGCTCCGGTGAGCTGGGGATGGGGGAGCTCGACTCCCAGCTCCGGGGCGAGCTGGGTTGAACGAGTGGGCGTAGAACGTGCGCGAGGGAGTGGCGAAGGTGAGCGTGTGATCCGATGATCGAAATGATGGACGATATGACCGGAATCAGAGGAACACGGCGAGGAGGCGATTTGGGCGAAACTAGAAATTACGCGAAATGAAAGGGCGAAAGGGGTACCTGGGCGAAGTGGGAGACTGTGCTGGAGTGTGGCTAACTCCTGGTCGTCGCCTCGAAGGTCGTCAAGGCCTGAGGCTCGAGCTCCAGCTAGGTGACGGAGCACGGCGGCGCACGGCTGCCGGATCGATGGTCGGGCACCCTCCTCCTCGCTGCAACACGGCAGACGGAAGCTGTCACCTTGCTGAATGCAATGGAGGTCACGGGAGTGAAGGTGGAGAGCCAAAGATGGGAAGAAAGTGCGGCGGAGCTGAGATTTTATATGGGTGCAGGTCCGGGAAGAATCGATCGGGTCCGGCTCGTTTGAGCACGGATCCCTAGGAGGAATGTCGGGCGAGATTCCCGGATACCTGGGGAACAATTAGGACCAAGGATTAAGCCAAATGGAGGTCGGGTCTGGTTGGAATAAATGGGGAAAGATGGGTCCGCGAACCAGATCCGGCTCTGGTGGTCCTGGGGGAGGTGTTGACCGGGGGTCAACAATCCCCCGTGGACCAATCAGAGCCCGCCAAGGCTTGAGTTTTTATTTGATTTTTTTGGGGCCTTAAATGGCCGAATTTGCAAAAACTTAAAACACAAAATATTTTTATTTTATTTTTTTCTATTTTTTTGTGATTTTTAATTAATTTTTAGAAATAAAAATAAGGTCTATATAATATAGCTATACATAGGTATATATACACTATATTGATTTTTGATTTTTAATTATTTATTTTTATACATTTTTATTCCTATTTTATATTTTATTTATTTATAGGATAAAATGAGGAATAAAAGGCTATTTTTATTTTATTTTTATTATTTATATACATAGGTTAAATAATTATTTATGTGCAACTATATACATGGTATATATACAATATGTTTTTGTGTTTTTAATTTTGTAATTTTTATTTGATTTTTGTTTTGTTTCTTTTTATTTATTTTATGTACAATATATACCATAGAATATTTACAAAAAGTTTTGGAAATAAATAAATATATTTACAAGGTGAAATAGATGAGGATGATGGTCTATGTACAAGGTGAAGGATTCTTTTTGGATTTTTGATTTTTATCTTTTTGTTTTGTTTTTATGCTTCATAAATATTTACAAATATTTACAACATATTTTTGGTTGAGGGAAATATTTAATTTATTTATTTACATAAGTATGTACATATGAGCCCCTATCTCTCTCTACTTTTGTATTTATGCGGTCAGGCCCATGCTGAGCCCTCCCTTGGGTTAGGTTGCTCAATATTTATTCTAAATATTTCCCTCTTTTTCTTTTTCCTCTTTATTCTTTTATTTTTGCACAAAAACATGCTAATTATCTATATTTACAAAAATGCATGCTTTTGCTAACTTTTCCTATTTACACATATCTACATGCATTTGCATAGGTTTTTGTAGCTAAAATATAAGAATAAAGAGTGATGAATGTGTATTCATCATTGCCCGTCTCCCACCTATCTCTCTGTAATAATTTTTAGACTTCCTGCATATTCGTTAATATCGTGATAAAATCTCGATCATATATCAAAGATTCGAAGGAAATTTTGTTCTTTTACCACAAACACAACCCTTCCCTATTTTTTATAAACTCTAGATAATATATTTAAATTTTATGGTAAATCTAAAAAAGGACCTCATATAGGTCGATTCCCAATTAGGGGACTAACTTTTCAAATGAAATGTAGATGGGGATGCTCTTATTTTTTTAATCTGAAATACATGCCTCCATAAGCGTCCTCCCCCTTATATGTTGACGCTAAATTTGGAAATTGAAAGTCCAAGTTCCTCTTTGTTACATTTGGAAAATGAGATCTCTAATTGATAATATATGCATATTTGTGGGCCTTTCTTCTAATTACCCTAAATTTTTTTATTATCACTGTTACATTTGAAAAATGAGTGCTACCATTGAAAATCAAGCCATAGATGATGCTTTTTTATATTATCTTGATAATAAAATGTTAATAAATTTTTAAACATGCATTTAGGACAAACTAAAACAATTTTTAAAATTATACTCTTTATGGCATATATCATCACTCGAATATCGTGGAAAGGTCGAATCGGTGTGTATCATATAATAACATTTGAATATGATTAAACTATGCAGTGAAATAAAAAAAATGATTGAACCGACTAATCACATGTCAATACACATTTTTGTATCAGCAACAAATGCAACTATATATTTGTAGTAGTGCATATTGGCATTCTCGCACATAATACATAATAAATACGTATGTGTACACACACTTCTACAGAAATTGACAAACGACGGTATAGATGTGTAGCATACATAAACTACATATACTCAAATAGATACAAGGTTACGTATAAGATACAAAAGTAGGCTTTTTTGATGCATTGCATTTGGACTCAAGATGTCAAATGTTCAATTCCCGGTTATTTTATCTCTTTTCTTGTTTGAGAATAATATCGAAGGTAAACTACAAACAAAACATCAACTATGCATTGATTTCTTATTAGGAGCCTTATCTTTTGAATGCAACAATGAGTGGACTGACCATATTTATTCGCCTCGAATAGATGCCTTTGTAAGCTTCCGCAACCCTTTGTGTAGACGTTAAACCCTAAATTTAAAAGTTCATACCCTTCTTTGTTACATTTCAAAGATGATGCCCCTCGTTGAGAATCTACATATAATTGAGGGTTTTTTTTATAATTTAACCAAATATCAAATTGAAGTTCAATCTTCTTTTTTACCCATCCCACTGATTTTTATGATATGAAGTTCCACCCACATAGCTGAAATAAACAAGGTTTTATTGGTCAGATTAATCGATCGAATCCTGGATCCAATTCAGTGATCCAATCGGTCGGACCGAATCTTTCGACACGAAGACTTTGGGGCAACAACAAAAGTTGAAGATGAATTTTGCAAGTTTATTTTTTTCAGGGGTTTGAATATTTTTTATTGAGTAAAATACACAAAAGTTTCTAAAGTATATTCCTAATTCAATGTCGTTCCTAAACTTTAAAATGCAACAATGTGATACTTGATCTTTCAAATTTGTCTTAATGTGGCCCTTGACTATTCAAATTTAGTTTATCATTTTATCTTGTAACCTTAAATCACAACAACTCAAAATCGCATTGAGATAAATATTAAAGATCGGATAGCACATTGTTATCTTTTAAGAGACGTTCAGTTCGAGAATAAGCATGAATAAGGGTGGGGAATAAGCTGGAATAAGCACTATTCATGTTTGGCTGGAGGAATAAAAATAAAGAGAATAAAGTGGAATAAAGGTAGATAAGTGCTATTCTCTGTTCGGTTGACACACAAGGGGTAAGGAATAAGGGTTATAAGTTAGTGGGTAAAGAAGAATAGAGGAAGAGAGGAAAGGGAATAAGGAAGTGGATAAGGAAGAATAAGAGAACATGAGAATAATAACTTATTTCAATCACCATTCCCATACCAAACACACCCTTAAAGTTTTGATACGAAACTAAAACCAAGTTTATAGTTCATGCCCTTTTATGTAATTTACTCCTTTTTTAATTTGGCAGAATCACACTCTAACAAAGTGACCTTTTTTCTAAAATATATATTCTATTTATTTATATATATATATATAATATTTTATACATGTGTCCTTTCCATTTTTTCAATAATATTCATGCTCGTGACTTTTTTACAATCACTTGTGCTCCAATATTCTTATAAAACATCAATAGGTTTACCCTATATTGGCATAAAATACGGACAAAATGTAATAATGAAAGGGCATTATAATGAGTTTTGTGTGAGCATAATGGTGCACTTCTAAATTCGAAAAAAGATAGGGAATATTATTGAAAAAATCATGAGAACACAAATATAGAAATCCCATACACACATACACATAAACACACACATATACACACACACTAGCAAATAAAGCCGCGCTTCGCGGCGGGATGAAATTTCAAGATTTATATTTTCTTGATCATTGATAAAAAAAAGTTAGGCATTAGTTAAAATTTATCTTTTGAAAGTTCGATAGTGGAGTCGGATTCTTGCACATTCGATTTTTTTAAACGAAACATATTTTATAGCTTTATTTGTAATACATTTCATATATGAAACGATTTTTCATTTTCAACATAAAGATTATGATAATGAGTAATTCAAAGATCATAGAATAAAAGAATAAAAAATCGATTATGATTTTGATATCCCCAATACATCACTATAATTTGTTGACATAACAATGATTTATCAATACTGATTCTATTACGTAATAAAGTTACAATTTATTTATGCTAATAACACGTGGATATTTTCAAAATGAAAGAAATCTAATAAATACTTGCCAGCCTTCCACGATTTTTAAGATAGATCCAATATAACTTTTAATATAGTTGACTAGGAGATGGAGAGATATTATCCTCTCGATTTCACATCATATTTATTTATTTAATATATTTTTAAAAAATATTTGAACTCTATTTTTTATTTCTTACTATGTATACATTATATACAGAAAAAGAAAGAAAAAATATAGCTCAAAATATTATTTTAAAATAGATTAAATAAACAAATATGATGGGAAAAGGTTGTGTTGTTATTCTGTAGACAATATTATTTGCATTATGATGACTAAATCTATTTTTTTAAAATTAACATACTCTAAAATTGGTGAGACTTTTGGATGAAAAGTATTACAAATTTATTATTTCTATTAGTTATGCAATACACCTATCATTTCTATAATTTGTTCCCATGCAATCTTTTTAATATAAATTTATTTTATTACGATGACGGAATATTTATTTATGTTCACTGCTAATTTTGAATTTGAATACAAAGTTTGGAAATAAAAAATGGTAACTTTGAAATAACAGGGAGAGGTGAGAGAATTAGAGAAAAAGCTAATTGTAATAAGGGGTTGATGGGGCTGCCCCTGGAGCAGCCAACATGGATGCCCCGTCTTATTTTTTGGCAAAATTTTTTATTTTTTTTTGAAAAATATCGTCATGTATATCCATCCCTATATCCCTCCTATATGTCATTCGAATTTCGTCAGAAATAGAGACTCCTACGGCCTCCATCCAGACAGGGTCGATTTAAAAAATCCTGCGACCGTTAAAAAAATGACGTCTGGGTGGAGACCGTATGAGTCTCTGTTTCTGACGAAATTCGAATGGCGTATAAGAGGGATATAGGGATGAATATACATGGTGATATTTTTCCAAAAAAATAAAAAAAATTTGCGAAAATGGGATGGAGCAGCCATGTCATGGCTGTCCCTAGGGGGCAGCCCCATTTTTCCCTTGTAATAATTGTGGTATGAGGCGGAAAATGGAATTGGAGAGAGAAATATGAGAGAGAACGTATATAGGTCATAGAGTGGCCTGATGGAATTGGAGAGAGAGAGAGGGGGGAAGGTAGAAATTGAAGGACAATGACACGTGTTATGATTTGGTGACACGTGTTATTACGATGACGTGTTGGCCCAGCTTTAGTATATAGTATAGATTATTATATGATGGTTATTTATCTACGTTGTCGATAAAAAAATTTCTTCCATTGTTTTAATAGGAAATTTATGTAGAAGAACAAGTACTTAATACCTAAGAAGACTCAAATTGCACATGTTCTCATGTCTCTTACATAATAATATATAGGACATATTTCAGAGATGGCAAATAATATGATAATTCTTTTTTTCCCTCTTCAAATCACAATCTTATATTTTACATGTGCTCTCCGAAGATGATGTCGACTGAGGTGTCAAGAAGTACAAAGGAAAAAATCACTCCGACGGCTTCTCGACGGGGTACGTTGATCGTAGGTAAGCAACACTACTACCTTGGTCTGGATGAATAAATGGCAAAAAACACTATACCTACCCTAAATAAATTATGCATCATCGTAGCTTTCATCTTCGTCTTCATCTTCATCCTCATCAGTGAATGTGTATCCCCTCAAAGATGAGCATACAATCAAGGCGTGCATTGAATGCGAGGCGATGGACGTATCCCACGCCGTCCGACCGTGATCAGACGGATGAGCTAGCACGACGAGGACGTGTTGGGGACGCGCACACGTGGAGTCGAGTCAACAGGATAGGCCTGTTCCTGTTTAGGCGGAGACAGCCTAGCAGAGGCCCACTACGGCTAATCTCACGGGTGGGCCCCGTGGGCCGGACCACCTTTGGCGTCAGATGGCTCGCCATAAGTTTCGCCACGTGTCGCCCGTGGGATTAGCCGCACGCGCCAACAGCATGGTATCTTTCACTTGTACCCCTGTAAAACTCGCAATTGTACTTGGACGCACCTATTTGTTTGTTTTTTTCACTAAGATTCCCAGAATTATTTTAGGTTTACTCATTCGCCCCCGTCAATTCACAAGAGAGCAAGGCTTTTGAAATCGAATCGGACACCGAATCGGAAATCTTGCTGAAATAGTCGGATAGGGTCGAACCATGTAATCAAATCGGTTCAACCGGATGATGATGTTATCATTATTTAAAACCGGATTAAATCGGATCGGTGAAAAAAAAGTGGTTGAAGTAGCTAATCAAACCGAAATGAAATAATATATATATAATATACACTTAATATACTTGAAATATATATAAAATACATAGATAATGTATATATTTCACGCTATACATAAAATATTTTTCTTATACACCATCAAATATCATACATATCATATATATATATATTATTTGGACTAGATGCTCTATAAAATGATAATAGTTTAATTATATTTAAAACCCAATATGTAAAAAAAGTTGCGTTAGTGTAGTTGGTCAGGAGTAGAAATAGGTATTGAAAGGTCATGGGTTCAATTCTTATTACCAACAAAAATTTTAAATGATTTAAAAATTAAATGCGGTTCCCAAGTTAAACCGGGTCAAAAAAAATAGGTTGAAACAGACGGGTTAATTAAAATGTGAATAATCGAACCGAACCGCATTAACGTGTTAACCGGACCGGTCCAGGCTCAATTCACCGGTCGGACCAGTCGAACCGGCCGGTCCGGTCCGGTTTCAAAAACACTGCAACAGAGTAATGATTTTGATTTATTTCGTATGCAATAATAATGATTTTGGGTGTTATCGTGTAATTCCCAATGCTGTGATTTGAATGGGTAAGAATTTTGATATTGTACGGTTGTGGTAATTAAAACTGTGTGCTTTATTGTGACGCCAATAGTTTGTTGCACGTTTTGCAATTATTGTGCTCCAACTATCCCTTTCCAATGACCAAATTGTTGACCTTATTCTATTTTTCCTCCACGTGCATATGAACTTCTGGAGATAAGAGGAAGGGGTTCATAAATAATCTTATCCTAAGTAGACTCGAGAATATAATTAGAGAGATAGTTATATTCAACATTATTTATAATATATGCAACATTTAAATGAAAGGAAAATGCGATCACATGTAGCTGAAATGTTCTGCTAGATGGTTGTGATTTTGTATGCGACCACAATGTAGTCGTATTACAGAGCTAATATCTTTAGCACCACCACATTGCGACCACAATAATCATATTTTTTAGTCATGTTCCCCATTCCAATGACGAAAACTCACATTCCCTTCCCTTCCTCCGCCTTAAACTCAAAGCCTCGTATCGATCCATCCTCCTTCCCCATCTCCGGTCACGGGAAAGTCAGACGAGGCTCCCCTAAATGCCCGGACCTCCACAGAGAAAGCTAAAGAGACTGGGATTGGACAGTAATGCTCTATAGATAGAGCAGCTGCCCCGGGAACTGATGATCCTTCTCTGACACCCCACTGCCTGAACTCCTTGACCGGCCCTATGAAAGGAGTGATACAGGGGGTAGATGAGCCAGTGGTGGGGTCCTTAGGGACGAGTAAAAGAGCAGGACTCACGAAAGAAAGAAAGAAAAGAAAAGCAAGGAAAGAAGAAGGTGACTCGAAGTTGACAGTCAATCACCTCACCTGACGTGAATGATGCCTTAGATACGGAGATATATAGTAGGACTCGACTTGTCTCACGCTTTCCTAATGATTTTTGATTCTCGACAAACCTATCTCATATGCATTTGATTAGTATTTGAAATATTCTATAACACGAGAAACAATGTAATTTACATTGAAATGAAAAATTCAATATTCTCATTAATTATATTCATATGATAACATGTTTGAAATGAGATATACAAGTATAACTATAAATGTATAATAAAATCTCTCAAACATATTCCGGTGTAATGCCCTTCAAAGAAAACAAAAAAGTGTACTAAAGCAAAGAAACTACTCAAAAACTATATGCACCCTAACTAGTGCTAGGAGGTATGAGGAAATTCTATTAGGGGTGTTCAAAATATCTAGGTCAACGGTTACTCAACATGACTTGTTTAATTTGAACCTAAACTCACGGGTGTCCATTTGTAAATGACGAGTCGAGTACCTTTTATACCATGACTTGTACCCACTCCGAAAAACCTGACGGGTACCCGCAGGTACCCAGACAAAAGATTCTACTATCCAATTGATTCAAAAAGATGCAAATGGTTAGATATAAATATAAATTTAGATGTTTCTATATTGCTCTTATTTATTTTAAAATATAAATATATAGGCGGATACAAATAATGGTGAATATCGAAAATTTATTGGCAAATTGTTAAAAATAGATATGGATATGAAATGGATGCAAATCAAATGTGACAAATAATAGAATCAATATTGTGTAGATTATATTAAATTTACAATTAGTGGATGCTCACAAACGACGATATTCGTATCCATATATGTATCTATTTTGTAATGAACATGCATATGGATGTCAAAATTTGAATTGATGTATATGATAATGAATCGAATACGATCCAAATCAATATATATCCATCGTAGCGTCCAAACATGATAATAATTAATACAATTAAATATGAATTGCGGTGTACATGTATATCCATCTCGACAACTAATTGGATAATAACTAACACAGTCATATGCGAATGCAAATATATATATATATATATTGTTTGTCACAGTATCATCTGATTGTATATATTTACATCTTGTTTATCTGTAATCGATTTATTATAGGAATGAACCTACACGAATGTGCCATTATTGGATCCGTATCCAATCACCTTCCTTCCATTTTCATATATTCTTATGGTTTACGTTATCCACATAATCTCATATAACCTCATTAATTATTTATTTACCTATGTTAACATATCCCTATTTGAACGTATTCCTTACCATTTAGATTATCGTGTCCTAACATTATCATTATGAATATGATATAGATACGAATATACATATTTATGCATCATTTACGTCCTTATACACGTCTCTTTCACTTGTAGGGCATGTTTGGTTGCAGGGTTGGGCAGGGTTGGCCCAACCCTGGTTACTATTCACAAGGGTACTTCCTCCTCACAGATTACTATTCACCCAGCCCAACCCAGCCCAACCCAACCCTTCCCATCCCTGCAACCAAACAAGCCCGTAGTGTCTCTCTACATTCAAACGAGCATACCCTTTCTCGACAATGTTCACTCAAGACTACATGTCGATGACTATACATATTTTTACAGCAGAATCATAAACAATGTTTCATTTTAAAAATTAGGTAAAAACATATGTAAAAATAATTGACTAATTTAATGTCCAAAGAAATTAGATGGTGAAGGAGTGATGAAAAAAGAGTTTCAAAGTTGATAAATAGAATTATGAAAAAACTACAATTATATATTTTATCTTATTATTAATACTTATCTAATAACTAAGAAATTTCCTTTTAATAAAGGTGACAACTCCACGGGTACACGTGGGTGCCCAGCACCCATTGCCATTATCTGAGTACCTGTTACAATCAGTTACCCGTTGAAACATGGCGGGCCGACTCATGACCTGATTACAATGGATCAAGATGGCCACACAATCAAATGGGTTAGGTACCCGCCCCGTGGACACCTCTAAGCTCTATCTCATCCCGATCATAATTATTGTAACTGCTACTTAACTACTTTCATTATGAAGATAGTATTATGAGTAATTTCCTAACACAAGACTAATACTAACAACTAGTTTAGGAGTAACAAGGAAAGTGTACCCTCTCTCCGGTATATATGTATTGCAAAATAATATGACAAATAAGGCTACTCTAACTCACACCAGGTTACACATTGTACAAGTGTATCCATTTTCAACTACCTTTTATTTAAGACTATCACACCAAGTTACAAATTGTACAAGGGTATCAATTTTTCAACAACAACAACAAAGTTTTTTTTCCACATTAAGTATGGTTGGTTACATGGATTCTTTGTCTCCATTCAAATCTATCTTGGGTCAATCTCAGATTAGATCCAAAAAGTAAGATCCCTTCGTATAGTATCATTCCAACAGTTCTTTGGTCTTCCTCGTCCTCCCTTAGTCGGCTCAACATCCCAAAATGCACAACTCCTAACTGGTGCATCGATCGATCTCCTTTGCAAATGATCAAACCACCTTAAGCGGTTTTCTCGCATCTTATCCTCAATCAGAGCTACACCGACTTTTCTTCTGATTGCATCATTCCGAATCTGACTTTACATGTGTATCCACACATCCATCTTAGCATTTTCATTTCTACTACTGAAATTCTCTGCACATGTCTATCGTTCACAAGCCAACACTCGTATCCATAGAACATAGCAGGTCTCACGGTTTTTTGTAAAACTTACCTTCGATTTCAAAGGAATTTTCTTATCATAGAGAACAATAGACGCTCCTCTCTAATTTAGCCAACTTACATTTATTCTATCAGTAACATCTCAATCAATTTCCCCAACATGCTGCAAAATATATCACAAGTATCTAAAAGAATGTCTCTTCTGAATGTTATCGTCACCAATCTTCACCTCAATTTCTTCACCTTTGCTTCCATCAAAAGTACATTCCATATCAATCTTAGTCGTGCTTATATGAAATCCTTTAGTCTCCAATGCATGTCTCCAGACCTCAAGCTTCCCATTTACTACATCTCTTGTCTCATCAATCAACACAATATCATCAACGAATAACATACACCAAGGTATCTCATCCTAAAAGTGACTTATCAACTTGTCCATAATTAAAGTAAAAAAGAATGGACTCAAAGTTGAACCTTGATGCAAACCAATGTTGATGTCAAAATAGTCAGTCTTTCCAGACTGTATCCTTACACAAGATGAAGCCTATCATACATATCTTTTACGAGGATAGTGTATAGGACGGGTACTTGTCTCTTCTCCAAAACTCTCCACAATATCTTCCATGAGATAGAATCATAAGCCTCCTCCAAATCAATAAAAATGATATAGAGATTCTTTCCTTTTAGCTATATAAATCTCCATTGTTCTCCTCAGCAAGTGGGTGACTTCAATAGTTGAGTGAACTGACATGAATCTGAATTGATTTTAAAAACTTTCCTCGACCTTCT
This sequence comes from Ottelia alismoides, assembly GCA_037367405.1. Taxonomy (NCBI): domain Eukaryota; kingdom Viridiplantae; phylum Streptophyta; class Magnoliopsida; order Alismatales; family Hydrocharitaceae; genus Ottelia; species Ottelia alismoides. The sequence goes on from JAZKJV010007862.1 coordinate 20,934, forward strand.
TTCGATCATGCATTCCAAAATTTCATAGTGTGACTCATGAGCTTGATACCTCTATAATGTGAGTAATTTTGAACGTTTCCTTTGTTCGTATAAAGAGGCACTACGATGCTTCTCCTCCAATCTTTAGGTATTTTATTTCTTCGCTAAGATAACAATAAATAAATTTGTATGACAAATCAAATCATGCTCACCTAAAACTCTCTGTACTTCTATAGGAATGACATAAGGTCCTACAACTTTTCCAAGTCTCATAACCTTCAAAGCCTCCTCCACTTCATTCCTTTGTACTAGTCTATCGCTTGTACGATTCAAGTAACTTTTACTACTAGCTAGATCTCCCAAAGTGACCTCTCTATCTCCTTCCTCAATGAAAAGCTTGTGGAAAATCTAGTCTCTATATCCTTATGAGTAACAAACATGCAGGTCTTTGGTATTTCTTTCTCTTGCTTTATCCAACCTAAATATCTCCTTCTGGCCCTCCTCAGAATCGAGATTTTTGTACAAAATTTCATAAGCTTTTGACTTAGCTTCTCTTTGTAGCCTTCTTTGCTTCCTTCTTCGCTATTTTGTAGTTTGTGATAGATTCTTCCGTTCCATCCTTAGACATAGATTTAAATCATGCTTTTTAAATTTTGATCTTCTCTTGCACACCTTCACTCCACCACCAAGCCTCCTTTTGTCCTAGAGCTCCTCCCTTCGACTCGCCTAGTATATCTTTGGCTACCCTTCATATAGAAGATGTCACTACCTCCCACATCTCGTTTGCACTTCCGTTACAATCTCAAAATAAGTCTTCTAAAACCTTGTCCCTAAAGTTTGATTTCTTCAATTGAAGAATCCACCATCTAGTTCTGATGATCTTTGAAACCCTTATTTTCTTTACCAATCCTTTTTTTTGCACATCCAAGACTAGCAAGCGATTTTGGATTGTCAAGCTCTCTCGTGGGATTACTTTGCAGTCTTTACAACTCAATCGATCTCTTTTCCTCAATGTAAAGTGACGAGCGCTCCCGCACCCTTAGTTAATTCGGGCAAATTAATGTTCCAAATCAATTTTATGTGTTCGTTGCAGTCGGATACGGGAGGTTAATCAAAAACCACTTAAGTTAGATTTTGGGTCAATTTTAAGCAGTGATATTTTTTTTTTACTTGGTGAAGTCCAAGGTCGATCTCAGGGAGGCAACTGTCTCCTTAGGTTGATTACAGCAATTTACAAGTGTTTGATATTCGGGGAACAATTTTTTTTGGTCTTTTTTTATTTTCAATGCAGACACATGCAAAAAATCCAGCCAAGTTGAGATTAAATCAATTTAAGATATCAAATGAAGTCCAAAAATTATGAAACTTGGTCAGATTATGAAATGGAATGAAATTAAGCTACACAAATTTTTTTTGGAATTTTTCGACTCAAAATAAATTTACTGTGAATTAAACAAACAGACAGAGTGATTTTCAGTGTTTAATTTTTAATAAATATCAAACCACAATTTCTCCAAGAACTAAAATTATCCTAGGAAGGTCTAATGATCAGGGACCTAGGAAAATTGACAGAACTTAAATTTGTTGTGAAATGAATTAATAAAAATTATTTAAAGGAAATCACTACACAATTTATTCAGGCCTCGTTATGCGTGCAAATGATATGAAATTTTTATGGAGTGTCAAAAATAATGTCCTTAAGCTACTGTGAATTTTTGGTGATTTTTGAAGGCACTGATATTTAATTAAAAATCAAAAGGCATCACTGGGCAAAATATGTCACAAATGAACCAATTAATTCATTGATAATTCAATTAAGCCAACAAAAATAAGACACGTGTACAGAAAGATAGAGGACAAAATTCTCAACAACTTGCAATTTTTGGAATTTCAAAATGATGAAAAATGCATGCTATGGACACGTGCAAACACAAGGGTATAAATGCAATACTGGAAAAATAAAATTTCAATAAATAAACGTGCTGACAGGGACTAAAATGCAATTACCTATACTATGCAGGACTTCTATGCAATTTCTCCATGAATCACGTGCGCCTCACGTGATGTCTGCTTCACAGGGACCTTTCTGCAATTCTTGAAACCTCCAGGGGTGTTGGTGCAATTAACCCAGGCCGCACGTGCTCCTCACGTGGGGCGGCCTAGGTTCGGAGGGCTTCGGAGGCTCGGGTTTGCTTCGGATCAGCTTTGGAGTACCCGAGCCTAGGCTTGGAGGCCGAGGCTCGGATAGGGCGACGTGGCGGCCTGAAGGCCCTTGGATCAAGATTGATCCAAGGGTGGTCGGTGAAGACGCGTGGCAGCGGATGAAGCGTCTGATCCGCGGTGAGATCGACGGTCGAGGACGATGGCGGTAATGGTACGCGTGGCGGGACGAGGGCCGTTCGATCTGAGGATCGAACGGCTGCTGCTCCTTCTCCTTCAACGGGCCTCCGCCGCCTGCGGAGGAGATGGCTGCGCTCCGGTGAGGGCTGCTGAGCTCCGCCTCGACTGCCAGGCTCCGGTGGTGAGCTTCGTCAGCTCCCACCTAGCTCGGAAGACTCGGAAGAGGACGGCGAAGCCTCCGGTGGTCTCTGGATGGCTGGAGGAGGGCTGGAGCTCCTGATCGATGAAGCTCGAGGAGAGCTCCGACGAGGCTCCGGCCAGTGATGGATCGGGTACCTGCAGAGGTTAGAAGAATAGCCGAAGCTTGTGCGTGTGATTGTGGAGAAGGTGAAGTGAACTGTGAGGCCTGCGGAGAAGGGGGTGGTCGGGTGACAAAGCTCCGGCCAGGTGGCGGAGCTTGCAGGTCGATGGTGGTTGTTGTGGAGTGAACGGCGATGCGGAGGGGTCAGCGAGGATGAGAGCTCCGTCGCGGAGCTCGTCGGAGTGTCGAGGAGGCGAGGAGATGTCCGTGGACGGCGAATAAATGCGGAGAAGATCAAGGAAAACGAAGAAGATGATCGGAGAAGAAATGGAGGAGGTTACCTGGGGTTTGGGGCTCAGTCTTGAGCTCCAGGTCGTCGCTCCAGAGGTCGGTAAAGCCTCGAGCTCGTGCAGCTACTCGGAGGGCGGCTGCGACACGGCGGTGCACCGTGGATCTCGCCGGAGAAGAAGGGCCGTCTTCGCTCAAGGAATCCCTCAATTCCTGTCACCAATCGAGAGCTCCGAGCTCTAGGTTTCTCTCTGGAGTGGCGGATGCCGATGAAGGTGGCCGGAGGGCGAGTATTTATAGGAGGAAGGTGACGGCAGAGCTGGGTGAGTGGCGAAGTTCATGGCTGTCGTGGGGCGAGTGTGGCGGAGATGGTGGTGTGCGAGGGAGCTGGCGAGGGAGAGGGATGAGTGGGGATGATCGTGGGGTGGTCAGTGGCCGGCGAGGTTGGCTGGAGTGCGGCCAAGAATAGGAAGGGGCAGCCCCTCCCGCAAGGCGGAGATCGTGGGAGAGAGGGGGTTCCCGAGGTAGGGGACGAAGTCCTGGCCGTTGGATCTTGTGATCCGACGGCCAGATCGAAGCGCAAAGTGAGCGGGCGTGATTAGATCTGGTGATGCGATGGATGGAATCGGGGGAAGACACATGTCGTAATGGGGGCGAGGCGCGGGCGAGCGGCTAGGATCCGGTCAAGGTGATGCGATCTAAGGGTTCAAGAGGTGACGCGTGGCGCACTGTGATGAGAGGATCGGAGGCGTGATCGAGCGGCGTAGATGCCGCCACGTGGCTCGCTGAGAGCGCGGCGCTAAGGGACGGTGGAGATGAGGAGCGGGGTGGATCTGATGGCTGAGGGAGTGCGCGCACGTGGTCGGGTCTGGGCCGTTGGATCTGAAGCGCGATCCAACGGTGGGAATCGCAGGCGGACCAGACAAAGGTCAGCGGGCCGCGTGGCGCAATCAGAGGGCGCCACGTGGCCTGCTGTGAATGGTTGAAGGGGAAAACACGTGTAGAAAGAGGAGGAGGCCGAATTTGGAAAAACTCAAAACATGAAAGTTGTAGATCTTGATGAGATCTATAAGTTTCATGTTGACCAAAGACGGAGATGAGGTCAAACATGGTACATAAATACAAAGATACATAAATATACATATGTAGTATACAACATGACCCAAAAACCCAAGTTCTTCATACAAGCTCCAATTTCAATGAAATTAGTCTCATTTTGAAGGTCTTTTGATATGTAATATTCTAAGAGTGAGTAGACCTAAGTAGGGGTTTGTATGCGGGCTTGATGTGTGTTTTAATGTACAAGGACTCTCAGGACAATTGGGCTATTTTACAAGGGTGGTTTTTGGCATTCTTCCCTATATTATTAAGGAGTATACACATATATTATAGAGAGGAAGTTATTTGATGAAGAAGTATTTTACAGGGGATTTCTGGCTTCTTATTTAAATGCAGATGAGATGCTAAAATGCGTGAATTATGGATGCATGCATGAGTGTTATTTATGCAGGATAAAAGGAAATATGCCTCTATTTTCTCGGGAACAAGGCTCTATTTTTGACTTTTGATGTGATGAATCACAGATTCATCAACCCCCTATACTTAAACCTTGCTCGTCCCCGAGCAACTAAATGAAATGCAAGAGTGAAATGATTTTGGGTTCCATACCAAGGTCATGAACAAAAGTTGAAAATGGAGCCTGACTCGACCTTTGGATTAATTGTGTGGCGGAACCTTATTGGGACCTGAACTTAAGACCTAACAGACTTCAAGTTCCACAAGTCTTCTATTCAAGACGCCTTAACAGTCAGGTCAGAATAATTCCTCAAACGCAAATTTCTGATGACTATGATTCTTACTTGTACTGTGTAAGTGAGATATAGCTCTCCATATCAGAAATGACTCGGAACTAGCCTCCTCTAACAAGGTAACTCAATAACCTGGTCCAGTAACTCTTTCCTCGAGGAGCGGGGTATTCCCTTCTAAGTTCAAGTGCGACCAACCCAAGAGGAGGGGGTAGAGAAAAGAATGGACAGTGGCCAGTGTAGCCACCTATCCCGGGATGCCTGACTAGTGTAGCCAAGTCATCCAGCTGCATTTTCCTTGCTAATATACATACTCCGACAGGTATTATTCTTTTTCTTGGACCTGTCTGATTTTTTTGGAGTTCTTTCTTGCTTTTTTTTTTTTTTTTTTTGGAACTATATTCAAGGTGCAGCATATACATCAGGAGTTTTTCCTCTTGAGCCAGTAGACTATCCCTCTTTTGAAGCATTATTGCAACCCACAGCATCCCGTCCTTAGCCTTCATCACCACTAGACCAAGTTGAGACGCACTTCCTTCACTATAAGAAGAAGAGAGGTTCCGCCTAGAAGTACTACCCTCATATGCTACCCCAAGTCAAAGGAAACTACCTCCTTACCACTTCATCAATGAAGAGCTACGTGCATAGTGTTTGTCCAAGTTAGGTCATTATCTAAAAGAATCCTGCGTATGCACGAGATATTCTACTTAGACTAGTCAAGATGACATGTGAACATAGACTTGCGGACTCAAAGAATTAAGTCGCTTGACCTGAGAAATCTTAACTCCAGTTCCTATAAGGTTCCTCTGAAATTAGGTGGATTAAGGTCAAATCAAGTCCATCCTCAATATCTACTCATGACTTGGTTCAGAACCCACTAGCTTTTCACTTTGCATATGCAAAGATATGCAGATGAGATGAGATGTCATGCTATGAAGATGCAAGACTCTTTATGCAGAGATGATGTGCAAGAGTAAATAAGAAGCCTTCTTGTTTTATTTTATTTTTCTGGTATACAACAATTATTTACAAAAGTATGTTTTACAAGAATTTTACAACTTTTTATACAAGTATTATACATATTATACAAGTATACAAAAAGTTTTTTTTTTTTTTGATTGTTACCCACCCTCAATTATTGCAAAATATATACAACAGTACGCGAAAGTACGAGCTATGGGTAAAGTATATATGTAATATATACACGCCCCCCTATACTTAGCGTGTGCTATGTCCTCAGAGCACAAAGAGCGAGGAAAAGACATAGCTCGTGCTAAGCGTAGGAGAGCCAAAAAGAAATAGTAAGTATAGAAGTCGTCTCGCCCCCCTATACTTAGGCTCTGGCAGCCTAAGTGTAGAAGAAGATCAGAAATGGGGCGGACGAGGTTAAGAGGAGAAATGGAGGAGTATCAGTGCGGGCATCGGTCCCCCCTATACTTAGGCTTAGGTCAGCCTAAGTATCGGTAGGAAATGAGTATAAGGACCAATGTGATCTGGAGAATGTACAGTGAATCGACTCAGGTGACCTCTCCCCCCTATACTTAGGATCTGGTCATCCTAAGTATAGTCTGAGATAATGATTCGATGATGTGGGGATGGGTTACTAGAATCGTGGAAGTAAAGGATAGGATATACAAGAATGATGATATATACAGATGAGTCGGTCTGAATCTTTCGAGATGCTGCGGATGGCTGGAGTTTACTGCTGCAAGGTCTCATACGCGGCTTGATGTGAATTTGCTGTATCTGTCTCGCGCATGAATACAATCTCCTCCACATGGACTAACTGTTCATTGGATTCGACGAAGTGCTTCAACAGCTGCCCATTCACTAGGAATGTCGGTGCGTCATCTGCGAGATCTGAGATCTCGACACATCCACTATCATGCACCGTTCGGACAATGAATGGTCCCGTCCACTTAGACTTTAGTTTGCCTTGGAAAGTCTTCAGCCTGGCATTGAACAACCATACCTTCTGTCCAGGAACAAAGGTCTTTCGTCTGATATATCTATCGTGCCAACGCTTCACCTTGTCCTTGTACACCACACTGTTGTCGTATGCTCGGTTTCTGACTTCCACAAGCTCATTCAGATCCATGTCTCTCTGTTTCTGGCCTAGGTGTGTGTTCCAGTTGACCTTCTTTATTGCCCATTCTGATTTGTGCACTAACTCTGCGGGCAAATGGCACGGCTTTCCGAATACCATTCGGAATGGGGAGGTGCCTAACGGTGTCTTGTAAGCCGTCCTATACGCCCAGAGGACTTGATCCAAGATCTGAGACCAGTCCTTCCTGTCTGGGCGAACGAGCTTTTGCAATATGGTTTTCACCTCCCTATTTGACACCTCAGCCATACCATTGGTTTGTGGGTGGTAAGGGCTAGCGACATGGTGTTCGATGCCGTAGTCCTTCAGGAGTTTCTTCACCTCCCGATTCACAAAGTGGCTACCCCCATCTGATATCATCATTTTGGGGATCCCGAACCTAGAGATTATGTGCTCTCTGATAAATTTACAGACAGTCCTGCTGTCTGCGGCTCGGGTCGGGATAGCCTCCACCCATCTGGACAGATAGTCAACCGCAAGAAGGATGTATTCAAACCCGTGGCTGACAGGGAATGGGCCCATGAAATCGATGCCCCAGGCGTCAAAGACATCACAAATGATGACTGGCTGCATTGGCATCTCATCCTTGGAACCAACGGTTCCTCCCATCCTCTGGCAAACTGGGCACGACTTCGCGAAGGCGGTGGCATCGCGAAACAGAGTCGGCCAGTAAAAGCCACATTGAAGTACCTTCCATGCGGTCCTCTTCCCGGAGTGGTGTCCTCCTGCCTCTAAGCTATGGCATAAAGAAAGGACACTTTGGTATTCCTCCTGAGGAATACAACGTCTCCAGACACAATCCGGTCCTTCAAAGAAAAGGATCGGATCCTCCCAATGGTAGTGTCTAGCGTCCGACTTTAGTCGGTCAATTTGGCTCTTGGGCCAATCCTCGGGAACTTTCTTGGAGACAAGATAGTTCACGATATTGGCATACCATGGGAGTGAGTCGATAACAAAAATCGACTCGTCAGGGAAGGAGTCTCGAATCGGGGAAACCTCGGAAGTATTAAGATCTTCGAGACGAGAGAGATGATCGGCTACTACATTCTTCTTTCCAGGTTTATCACGGATGTCCAAATCAAACTCCTGGAGAAGTAAAATCCAACGAAGAAGACGCGCCTTCGCGTCCTTCTTCTCCATCAAATATCGTAGTGCCGTGTGGTCTGTGAACACAGTTACCTTGGATCCGATTAAATGAGATCTGAATTTGTCCAAGGCAAACACTACCGCAAGCATTTCTTTTTCGGTAACTGTATAGTTACGCTGAGCAGAATCAAGCACTTTGCTTGCGTAGTGAATTGCAAACGGGACGCCGTCTCTTCTTTGTCCCAATACAGCCCCAACAGCATAATCTGAGGCGTCCGTCATGATCTCAAAGGGGAGAGACCAATCTGGGGCTTGTAAGATGGGTGCGTCCATGATCATCCCTTGTAACCGCTTAAAGGCCTCAAGACACTTGCGATCGACAATAAACTCCGCGTCTTTGCCTAAAAGCTCAGTTAGCGGTCGGGCAATCTTAGAAAAATCCTTTATAAATCTCCGATAAAATCCGACATGCCCGAGGAACGACCGCAACTGCCGTACGTTGGTTGGTGGCTGGAGTCATCTGATCACGTCCACCTTGGCAGGGTCAACCTCCATTCCTCTCTTGGAGATGACATGCCCCAACACTATGCCCTCCGTCACCATGAAGTGACTTTTCTCCCAGGAGAGCACCAGATTAACCTCACAACATTTCTTGAGGACTCGGTCCAGATTCCTAAGACAGGAATCAAAAGAGTCGCCGTGGACCGAGAAGTCATCCATGAAGACTTCCAGGAATTCGCCAACCATTTCGGCGAATACAGCAATCATGCACCTTTGGAAAGTACCTGGAGCATTGCATAGCCCAAAAGGCATGCGCCTGAAAGCATAGGTACCAAAGGGGCATGTGAACGTGGTTTTTTCCTGGTCCTCTGGAGCTATGGCTACTTGATTGTAGCCCGAGAACCCATCAAGAAAACAAAAGAATTCTTTCCCCGCTAGTCTTTCTAAAATCTGATCAATAAATGGTAGGGGGAAATGATCCTTTTTCGTCGCGGCATTCAGGCGTCTGTAATCCACACAGACGCGCCACGACGTGGGTACTCTCGTCACGATCTCCTCTCCGTCCTCGTTGGTGGTCGTCTGAATTCCCGACTTTTTCGGGACAACATGGATGGGAGCCACCCACTTAGAATCGGAGATTGGGTAAATGAAACCCGCGTCGCACCATTTTTCTATCTCTTTCTTCACAACCTCTCGTAGATTTGGATTCAACCGACGTTGGAATTCACGAGAGGGTTTGGCTTCATTCTCCAAGTATATATGGTGCGAACACAGAGCGGGATTTATCCCGTGGAGATCGGAAATGCTCCAGCCTATTGCCTTGCGGTTCTTCTCCAGGATCTCTAGCAAGCGAGATTCCTGCTCCTCGGTCAATTGCGAACTGATAATGACCGGAAATTTCTTATCTTGGCCCGCAAGGAAGGCATACTTCAGAGTTGTAGGTAAAGGTTTGAGCTCAGGGATGGTATGATCGTCTAAGAAGTCTGGCTCAATCCGATCTGGTTCGGTGTTGGAAGTGGCTGGATTCTGTTCTGCAGCGGCTGCCACCAAGCTTGGCTCTGGAGTCGGATCGTCAAAGGTCTCCATGCAATCGGCAAACGCCTCGTCCGACTCGTCATCCTCATCTTCCGATTGTCCTAAGGATGTAAGGACTGACAGGCCCACTTGGGCCTCTGTGTCATCGAAGATGTAGGGCGATGCAGGCTCTGAGCTGTACTCGTTCCTGAGAATCTCGCAGACTGACTCATGCACTGGATCATCTTCAAAGGAGATGGACACATCGGTGCTGGCTGGGTTCTGTCTCCATGGCCCAACTAAGTCTACATGTTCACGGTCTGTTTCGAGAGAAGAGTACTCGGTGCTGGATTCGGAGTCTGGTCTCTGCCATCTTGTCTGCTTCATCTCTAGTTCCTCATCTCCGCCTGGAGTTTGGAACTGAATTTTCCCATTCTTATAATCGAATAAGGCCCCTGCTGTTCTGAGGAAGGGCCTACCCAAAATGATCTGGGAATCTCTCCAATTACGAGGGGTTTCCATATCGAGGACCGTGAAGTCCACCATGTATTCTTGCCCCTCGACTTTGATCACAATGTTCCTTAACTCTCCTTGGGACTTCTTAGTGGATTTGTCCGCGAACTGAAGAATAGCTCTAGACTTCCTAAGAGGTCCGAGATTGAGCCGCTCATAGAGGGTTGTGGGCATTAAATTGATCGAGGAACCATTGTCCAGGAGAGTGCGTGCAAACGCGATGTCATCAACATGACTCACTACATAGTGTGCACCCATGTCTCTTCGTTTCCGAGGAAACGAGTTCTTTATTGCACAAGTCGTGGCTACTGATAGAACGTGTTTCTCAACACGGCTTTTGGTTTTCCTGCTAACCCTAGTAGGTGTGCATCGCACCTTAAGGTATTTTTGGAATGCAGGAGTCATCTCCACGAACTTGTCAAAGGGGATTGTGACCTTGATATGTTTGTTACAAAACTCAGCCATCTCAGGGTCATCTTTTGGGATTTTTTTGTTTTTCTTCTTTCCACCCTTAAGAGCTTGGGGGAAAGGGATTATTAACTCAGGTTCTGGAACTGAAATATCTTCATTAGCTGCTGAAACTGAGTTCTGAACAGGACTCTGACTCGGACTTTTATACAGACTCGGACTCTGACTCTGACGAAAAGGGAAATGCTTGGGCGAAACCGGTGATGCTTCTTCCGCTTCTTCTGGCTGGTCCTCCTCAGATGGAGGTGCGGGCTCATCGGTGTCGTCGGACTCTGGATGACTGCGGGGCTGGTGCTTCGAGGACTCAGATGTCCTCTTCTTCTGCTGGCGGTGACGGTGGTGCTCCTCCTCTTCCTCCTCCGAATTCTCCTCAGGTCGAATTTCGGAGGTTCCTTCCTGTTGTGCCCGTGCCCGATCAGGTATGGTCACGGTCCTTCCGCTCCTGAGGGACATATGGTTAACATTATCATACGAAAGGATCTCATGTTCAGATAAATAGTTATCTGAATAGTATACCTGATCTCGGGGTCGGTTCTGGCCTTGATGTATGCTATTTGGGTTGGCCTGAACCTGTGCGGGAATTGGAGTCCTTGGCGCCATTTGTTGGTCCTGAGCACGAGAAACCCGATTGATGTCGGTTCTCATGTCCAGGTAGTCGTTCTGCATCTGCTGAACCCTATCAGACAGGGTCTGGATCGCCAAGGTGAGGGACTCCAATTCGGTGGGCTGGGCTGGCTGCTGAGTGGATGCGGTCCTGAACTGGCCCTGCTGGCCGTGCCGGTATTGCTGCTGATGGGGCGGTGCTGGCCCCTGCTGATAGGTGCGCTGCTGCGGCTGGTACCCTTGTTCTGGCCTGGACTGATATCGCGGGATTGTGACGGGCCTGGTCTCCTGGTAGACTGGGGTTGGGCGGTGTGACTGGTCCTTCCCCATCTCGATTTGCCGGACTAGTGGGTCGCGGCTATACCAGAGCCCGTTGATCTCGTAAACGGGCGGAGGCTCCTCGTACTCTGTCTGTACTGGTGGGGGTGCATGATGGTTCTGCTGGGTGTAAGTCTGATCCCAGCTGCTCTGAGACCCCGGTGCCTGTTCCTGTACAAGATGGACTCGATGTACAGGTACAGGTGGTGCAGAAGGGGTGGGTAGCTTAATCTTGGCTACCTTTTCAGAGAGTTCCTCCACCTTCTTGGGAAGGCTCGAAAGAGACTCCATCTCCGCGACTCTCTTGTGGATCTGCTCGACCATAGTAAGCTTGTCCGCAATCATCCCCATGCTGGGGATGAGGTCCTCTGTCAGATCTGCAACAGTCCTTTTAGTTGTCTCGTTGGATAGAATCGAGGGAGACAACTGATAGGCCCTTGTGGCCTGTGACCTGCCGGTTTCTGCCATCTGCTCTAGGATTTTCCATACGGCGTGCTCGTTCTTGTTCAGATAGCTTCCTCCGCAGGCGGCGCTGACTAACCCCTGCATCTCTGGGGTTAGGCCGCAGAACAAGGTCTGGACTAAGATTGCCTTAGAAATGCCGTGGCATGGGCACTTCTGTACTAAGTCATTGAACCTGTCCCACGCCTCGTGGAACGGTTCGCAGGGTCCTTGGGCGAAGCTGGCAATCTTTGTTCGCATTTGATTGGTTCTACTGAGTGGGTAGAACTTCTTCAAGAAGAGGTCCTTGAACTGCATCCAGGTAGTACATACCACCCCTAGATTTTTCAGCCAATGTGCAGCCTTATCTCCTAAGGCAAATGGGGTGGCTTTCAGTCGGATATAATCTTGGCCAACATTGGGATGGCTCAGATTATTGCAGACTAGTTCGAAGTCACGGAGGAAAGTGTACGGCTCTTCGTTTAGGTTTCCGTTGAACTTCGGCAGCAGGCTAAGGAAGTGGGGCTTCAGCTCGAATGCTTGGTCGGGAACTGCAGGTGCTAGCCAATTCTGGATTTCGTTCTCCGCCGGGTTATAGGTATCGACCATTGGTCGGTCGATCCCTTCAGTTACTATTATTCGCCCCATTCTTGCAGTGAGATCAGCATTTTTCTGTTCAGCTTCAGCAAGGCGTCTTAGAATTTGTCTCATCTGGTCCTCATCAGGCGGCATCTTTGGCGGCATTTCTTCCTCTATTTCTGGGGATTGGAAAATAAGTCCGGTGTTAGAGGGTGAATCAAGGATGGAATTACCAAGGCAATGATCTTCCTTGGTAATCTCAGAGGAGATAGAAGGGTAGGTTTGAGAGTAACCACCCTGAGCAGGAGGGAACCAGGACTCAAGAGGGTCATGAGTCCTGGGTGGTCCAAGGTGCGCTCGGACCGGAAAAGACGAGTTACTTGGGGGACTCATAGAGAGATCAGTGAACGGTGCGTCGAGATCTCCCCAGTCACTCATCTTGGTGAAGCAAGAAGAAGATAGGATTTTACTCCTACCTGAAGCAAGCACAAGATCAATCCAAGACCCTGGATTCTCTCTCAACACAGTGAAGGACTCAAAGTTGAGTCCAATTTATCTTGTAGTTTTTAAGTGTGATTTTCAAGCAAATCTAGCAAGGATTACGCGGCCTAGAGGGAAGTCGGCTCAGAGCCGGATGCGTCTTCCCTGTCTATCCTGTCGTCTAAGATACCGCCGTTCCTTCCTTTCTTCGCTCCTATCCCAAGCCGATGGACTCAGTGACCATGCCCCTATCTACCTGCAAGCAGGCGGAGGCTGACAAGGCTGGAACTTCGCCCCGGAGGGTTACTAGCAACTTGTCGCGAAGTACCGCAATTTCACCCCTATCTACCTGAGACAGGCGGAGGCTACTTGGTACTAGTCAAAGAATCTGAAAATATTCAGCTCGTGATATTTGCTAGGATCAGTTAGAACGTGATATGGAAGACGGGGATTTGGGCTCTACCTTAGGGTGTTCACACACACTCAGGTACCCTCACTCAGCCTGAAAACAAGGTCGGGGATTAGTCTCCCGCAAACAATTTTTAGCTTTTATTCCCTTTTTATGGTCAATACTGTTAGCAGTCCCGGTTTTAAAATTAGGTTATCACTGTAATTAATCACCACAAAGCACGCCTATCGGACAGTCCCAATTTCCTTTTTAATTAAGTGAGAAAATCAGAGGGGGGGGAAATCGAGAAAAGCCGATGCAAGTTGAAATCTATGATGCGTATGCCAAGTAGAGAATACTTACAGTGGTCCTTCGCTTCTTGATGCAGGATGCTATACAGAATTGAAAACTCTACCCTACATGCAAATGCAAGCGATGAAAGCCGCTCCTAGACAGGCAGTTCTATTAGCGTGAAGAACAGTTTAATTTGAACTAAGTCCTGCGGTCTAGGTGCGTCTATTAAGTGAGTTGTGTGGTCCTAATGATTACGAGCACAAACAAGTCCTAGAGTGGCTCGAGGAGCCGCTAGTGCAAGCTAAATTACCAATCAACCACACAGCACACGGGACACAGTTTTCCACTATATTTACACGCGCGAGATCCCAAACGGGAACCGCTGGAAATAATGCAAAAGAAAAATAATTAAAAAGAATACAATGCCTCTCTTTCTCTCCACACAATCTAAATGCTAAGTCCTCGAAGCGTCGCCGACTCCTCGCGGTCCTCGCACAAAAATTAAATGAAGGTCAGAGAGTGACACAAAAATACAATAATGCAAAGGAAATAAATGAGAGAAATAATCACAAGAAAAACCGGGGGTCAGACTACCCGGGGATTAGAAGATCAAACACTCAAAAATATGATGCAAATTATCCTAAGCCGTGCCTCCCCGGCAACGGCGCCATTTTGACGAGCGCTCCCGCACCCTTAGTTAATTCGGGCAAATTAATGTTCCAAATCAATTTTATGTGTTCGTTGCAGTCGGATACGGGAGGTTAATCAAAAACCACTTAAGTTAGATTTTGGGTCAATTTTAAGCAGTGATATTTTTTTTTACTTGGTGAAGTCCAAGGTCGATCTCAGGGAGGCAACTGTCTCCTTAGGTTGATTACAGCAATTTACAAGTGTTTGATATTCGGGGAACAATTTTTTTTGGTCTTTTTTTATTTTCAATGCAGACACATGCAAAAAATCCAGCCAAGTTGAGATTAAATCAATTTAAGATATCAAATGAAGTCCAAAAATTATGAAACTTGGTCAGATTATGAAATGGAATGAAATTAAGCTACACAAATTTTTTTGGAATTTTTCGACTCAAAATAAATTTACTGTGAATTAAACAAACAGACAGAGTGATTTTCAGTGTTTAATTTTTAATAAATATCAAACCACAATTTCTCCAAGAACTAAAATTATCCTAGGAAGGTCTAATGATCAGGGACCTAGGAAAATTGACAGAACTTAAATTTGTTGTGAAATGAATTAATAAAAATTATTTAAAGGAAATCACTACACAATTTATTCAGGCCTCGTTATGCGTGCAAATGATATGAAATTTTTATGGAGTGTCAAAAATAATGTCCTTAAGCTACTATGAATTTTTGGTGATTTTTGAAGGCACTGATATTTAATTAAAAATCAAAAGGCATCACTGGGCAAAATATGTCACAAATGAACCAATTAATTCATTGATAATTCAATTAAGCCAACAAAAATAAGACACGTGTACAGAAAGATAGAGGACAAAATTCTCAACAACTTGCAATTTTTGGAATTTCAAAATGATGAAAAATGCATGCTATGGACACGTGCAAACACAAGGGTATAAATGCAATACTGGAAAAATAAAATTTCAATAAATAAACGTGCTGACAGGGACTAAAATGCAATTACCTATACTATGCAGGACTTCTATGCAATTTCTCCACGAATCACGTGCGCCTCACGTGATGTCTGCTTCACAGGGACCTTTCTGCAATTCTTGAAACCTCCAGGGGTGTTGGTGCAATTAACCCAGGCCGCACGTGCTCCTCACGTGGGGCGGCCTAGGTTCGGAGGGCTTCGGAGGCTCGGGTTTGCTTCGGATCAGCTTTGGAGTACCCGAGCCTAGGCTTGGAGGCCGAGGCTCGGATAGGGCGACGTGGCGGCCTGAAGGCCCTTGGATCAAGATTGATCCAAGGGTGGTCGGTGAAGACGCGTGGCAGCGGATGAAGCGTCTGATCCGCGGTGAGATCGACGGTCGAGGACGATGGCGGTAATGGTACGCGTGGCGGGACGAGGGCCGTTCGATCTGAGGATCGAACGGCTGCTGCTCCTTCTCCTTCAACGGGCCTCCGCCGCCTGCGGAGGAGATGGCTGCGCTCCGGTGAGGGCTGCTGAGCTCCGCCTCGACTGCCAGGCTCCGGTGGTGAGCTTCGTCAGCTCCCACCTAGCTCGGAAGACTCGGAAGAGGACGGCGAAGCCTCCGGTGGTCTCTGGATGGCTGGAGGAGGGCTGGAGCTCCTGATCGATGAAGCTCGAGGAGAGCTCCGACGAGGCTCCGGCCAGTGATGGATCGGGTACCTGCAGAGGTTAGAAGAATAGCCGAAGCTTGTGCGTGTGATTGTGGAGAAGGTGAAGTGAACTGTGAGGCCTGCGGAGAAGGGGGTGGTCGGGTGACAAAGCTCCGGCCAGGTGGCGGAGCTTGCAGGTCGATGGTGGTTGTTGTGGAGTGAACGGCGATGCGGAGGGGTCAGCGAGGATGAGAGCTCCGTCGCGGAGCTCGTCGGAGTGTCGAGGAGGCGAGGAGATGTCCGTGGACGGCGAATAAATGCGGAGAAGATCAAGGAAAACGAAGAAGATGATCGGAGAAGAAATGGAGGAGGTTACCTGGGGTTTGGGGCTCAGTCTTGAGCTCCAGGTCGTCGCTCCAGAGGTCGGTAAAGCCTCGAGCTCGTGCAGCTACTCGGAGGGCGGCTGCGACACGGCGGTGCACCGTGGATCTCGCCGGAGAAGAAGGGCCGTCTTCGCTCAAGGAATCCCTCAATTCCTGTCACCAATCGAGAGCTCCGAGCTCTAGGTTTCTCTCTGGAGTGGCGGATGCCGATGAAGGTGGCCGGAGGGCGAGTATTTATAGGAGGAAGGTGACGGCAGAGCTGGGTGAGTGGCGAAGTTCATGGCTGTCGTGGGGCGAGTGTGGCGGAGATGGTGGTGTGCGAGGGAGCTGGCGAGGGAGAGGGATGAGTGGGGATGATCGTGGGGTGGTCAGTGGCCGGCGAGGTTGGCTGGAGTGCGGCCAAGAATAGGAAGGGGCAGCCCCTCCCGCAAGGCGGAGATCGTGGGAGAGAGGGGGTGCCCGAGGTAGGGGACGAAGTCCTGGCCGTTGGATCTTGTGATCCGACGGCCAGATCGAAGCGCAAAGTGAGCGGGCGTGATTAGATCTGGTGATGCGATGGATGGAATCGGGGGAAGACACATGTCGTAATGGGGGCGAGGCGCGGGCGAGCGGCTAGGATCCGGTCAAGGTGATGCGATCTAAGGGTTCAAGAGGTGACGCGTGGCGCACTGTGATGAGAGGATCGGAGGCGTGATCGAGCGGCGTAGATGCCGCCACGTGGCTCGCTGAGAGCGCGGCGCTAAGGGACGGTGGAGATGAGGAGCGGGGTGGATCTGATGGCTGAGGGAGTGCGCGCACGTGGTCGGGTCTGGGCCGTTGGATCTGAAGCGCGATCCAACGGTGGGAATCGCAGGCGGACCAGACAAAGGTCAGCGGGCCGCGTGGCGCAATCAGAGGGTGCCACGTGGCCTGCTGTGAATGGTTGAAGGGGAAAACACGTGTAGAAAGAGGAGGAGGCCGAATTTGGAAAAACTCAAAACATGAAAGTTGTAGATCTTGATGAGATCTATAAGTTTCATGTTGACCAAAGACGGAGATGAGGTCAAACATGGTACATAAATACAAAGATACATAAATATACATATGTAGTATACAACATGACCCAAAAACCCAAGTTCTTCATACAAGCTCCAATTTCAATGAAATTAGTCTCATTTTGAAGGTCTTTTGATATGTAATATTCTAAGAGTGAGTAGACCTAAGTAGGGGTTTGTATGCGGGCTTGATGTGTGTTTTAATGTACAAGGACTCTCAGGACAATTGGGCTATTTTACAAGGGTGGTTTTTGGCATTCTTCCCTATATTATTAAGGAGTATACACATATATTATAGAGAGGAAGTTATTTGATGAAGAAGTATTTTACAGGGGATTTCTGGCTTCTTATTTAAATGCAGATGAGATGCTAAAATGCGTGAATTATGGATGCATGCATGAGTGTTATTTATGCAGGATAAAAGGAAATATGCCTCTATTTTCTCGGGAACAAGGCTCTATTTTTGACTTTTGATGTGATGAATCACAGATTCATCATAAAGCAATCTATCTGTGTCTAGTCGGACCATTCTTATAAGTGATTAAATGCTCCTCCTTCTTGAAGAGAGTGTTTGCTATGAAAAGATCATAGGCTGAAACATATAAATTAGTGAGTGTCATCTGTGGGAATTGAAGCCACGACCACATGATTAAAAGACATGCGCTCTACCAGCTGAGCTAAGATGGCTTAAGTGTATAAAATTTTAATTATATTTAATTTATTAAGACTATCATAATTTGATTAAATACACTACCAATTAACAAAAGTGATTAATGGTGTAGAAATAGATTAGCATTGCGCGTAGCGGGTCTAGCTTAGCTCGTTATTAGACCCTCTTCACGTAGTCCGCCTAAGCCCAAAACTGAAACAGATCGAGCCTCGACCAAAATCTAGCCCCATATGTCTTTTTGGGTTTGGCCTTGGGCTGAGATTAGCCTGAGCCAACATGCCTCACCAGTCGAATATAATATACAATGTCTAAAAAATGATATAATACATGTTGATTAATATTTGGTTTAATTGTTCTCTTGAAAAAATTTTATGGGTAATTTACGATTCATCCAATAAAGTGTTTAGTTAATATGAACATACTACGTTATTTTGAATAAACCTCTTATTCATGAGATCTTTTGTAAAGCCTTTAACTTAGCATCTCTCAGATTCTATATAATAAGATCCGGCTCGTCAAGAGAAAACCAACGGAATTTGTTTCGTGTGAATCACACTTCGTTTCGATTTATTATGATTTTCGGACGAAATATAAGTGAGGAGGTTTAAAATATCATTAACCTGTAATAACTGTCATTAAGACTAATTAAGCATGATTAATGAAACTAATGACGGATTGAAAACCGCTAATGATCATCGGCGAACACTAATCAATAGTTAGCAAAAGATAAGAGAAAACCACGAAGGTTAAATCATGATTAGTGAAAGTTAATCACGATAGCGTTAATTAAGCGTCATTAGCAAATCTAGAATCCTTTGGAATGTTCTAACTTAAGTCCTAAGTTTCGGATAAGTTTTGGCCAAAACCATAGGCTGCTAACAGCGGTTAAGGTCTAAACCATGATTTTCTAACCATGGTTAGCGGTTTTCTGGAGCCTATAAATAGCCCCCTACCCATTCATTCTCTACGATTTCCACTACCACCACCACCCCTAAGGGCTAGAGTCGAGAGGTCAGGAGGAGGAGTGGGAGGCGAGGAAGGAGCGCTAGCGAAGCGCTGCCGGGAGAACGAGGATGAGAAAGGTACGATCCTCTATTAGTTTGCTTCGTGAGCTAGGTTTTCGATTCATGTTTTGTTCCCTTGTTGCTTTCCTTGGGATGATTTTATAGAGAAACTCTTTCTATTTTTTTTAAAATATGTCCCGATATAAGGGGAAACTCTGCTAAATTATTTTCGATATAAGGGAAAACTCTGCCGAAATATTTATAGAAATACGTCCCAATATAAGGGGAAACCATGCCGACCCGTATAAGGGGAAGCTCTGCTGAAATTTCAAGAGAAAACATGTTCTTCATGTTCTTCGTGTGTTCTTCGTGTTCTTTGTATTCTTCATTCATTCTTCGCTTTCTTGGCATGTTCTTAGCGTTTTTGATATGAAAATGAAATTTGATCGTTTCAGGAGCTATAAATCATCCTTTTGAAAAATAATTGCGATAAAGCATTGCATACGAGAGAAAGAGCTTGATTAGGTAATGAAATCCTTCCTTTTAATGTTGGGTTTTCATATGAGATCGTTGAGATTTTTGTATTTATGCTTTTTGCTACAAAGAACCCTAATTTGGTTATTTTTGAGAAAATGTGAAAAGTTACTTTGTGATTTTAATTAAAATAAGGTCTAAGCATCGAACGGATATAGTGGCTTGGAAAGTTAGGGTTTGGAAGTTAAAATGAGCATAAATATGAGTATATAAATATATATGGATTAATATATGTTTAAAGTCTATATTCAATATTTATGTTTATGCAAATCTAAGGCTTAATGGATGAATTACATCATGGAAATTGATGTGTTTTGATTGGATCTTGAAAAGGATTGTGTCTTACGTTAAGAATGACTGGGAGTAGAACTACAGGTCGGGCATGCAACCTGTAGGTTTGTCGGAAGGAACCCGTATTGACGTGGCCCTGCTTAGGTGGTACACGATTGCCATGTTATCATAAGTACACACGAAATAAATAATCTGCAACGCGTGGTACTGGGTGGCAATATCTTCGGATTAAACGACGGAAGATGTAGTCGTGCCATGTGGAGGCACGGGTGGTTGGATAGTGGCTGGGTCACGATAACATGTATTAAAGCCGCTAGGTTATATGATTAAATGTTAGCCTGAGGTTTTAAGCAACCGAGTCCTCGAGGACGATGTGCTCCTTTGTTTGTCAGGCTGAGGGTTTGAGACCCTGATTAATAAAAGAAAAGGGAAAATGTCAGGGTAGTATTGAAGGATTGGTTTAGGCGACGTACGGCGGCATAAGCTTACCAGATCAACGCAATCTACAATCTCGAAGTGTCCACATCTTCGGAGTCCATTATAGTGGTGAGGTGATTCCCTGGACTAATCCCTGACGTGAAATAGAAAGGAACAAGACTTAAATTAACGAGAAGGAATGAAAATTTTTGAGATAACAAGTTTTTGAAAAACTACATAATTTGTTTACTTTTCTCTTCTTCGTTACTTAGCATTCGCTAATTGTTATCCTATGATTTATGGAAAATCCAATAGGCGTTGGTGAGCCATCGCAAGGACTTTAATAATCCAGCCAACTAACATAGTCATCCAACCAGCCACAGTATCTTTATTCTGTAAGGTAGTTAGTAATCTTTTTGTGCATTTTCTTCCAGCTAATGTACATGTAAATGATTCTAGTGGGATAATGTATCATGTGAACTTTATTTGGTGAATAGAAAAGTGTTGAAATAATCCCTTCTGAGTATTTTTAATTGTAGTCTGTTTCTGAATGTTAGTTGTGATTGTTGAATAAATTATTGTTGAGTAACCAGATCCAGATATGGGAGGATCCGACGGTCCGGAATCGGGGTCGTGACATCTTTCCTATAACAAACAATAAGTATAATGTATGATACATTCATAAATCTTTAATAATATATAATATGAAAATATGAGAGCTTGACTATTTTCAATAACAACAAAGGTAACATTCATAAAAGTTTTTCTATTTCAAAAAATATTAAAATCTGAATATAAATACATATTTTTTAACCATAAATCTAATAAGTATCTATTTACTTGGATCATTCTTTTATTTTAATTTTAGGATCATATTATAAATATAAAACTAAAATCCCTAGAAAGATTAAAATGGTAAAAAGTAAAATGGTAAAGCCTTCTCCCACTTTAAGTAGGGTATGATACATGGATTTCTTGCTCAAATTCATGTTTCAACATAAAATAGTGAAAGGCAAATATATCAACTTAATTAAAATAATCTAAAATAGATCAAATCATCTTTGATCTAAATTTAATATTGTAGTCTCTTGTGACTCGACCACCATTGTAGATTGGGATTTTTACCTGGTGATGAACCTCTGACTACCCTACCTAATTCAACCGGATTAATGATGGAATTAAATGTTTCGTTCGTTATAGTCGGGTAAACGAGACTGATCAAAAATCACTCATATTAATGTTCAATTAAACACAAGCGGCAAATTTATTTTACTTGGGCAAGCCCAAGGTCGAACTCAAGGAAGCAGCTTTCTCCTTAGGTTGATTTGAAGTTAATTTTGATGTCAGATTTTTAGGAGAATATTTTTGGTTTTTTTTATATTTTTTATGCAATTAAGGAAAAGTACGATGCAATTTCAAGCCAAATTTTAAGGTTAAATCACAAATGAATTCAAATGAAGTCCAAAATTAATGAAATGGCCATAATATGAAATGCAATGAAACTAAGCGACTGCATTTTTTGGGAAATTTTTAGAATCAAAATGAATTAACTATGAATTTAGTAAGAATGCAAGGTAGTTTTTGCAAATTAATTTTAATAATATTAAAGAACATTATTTTCAGATATAAAATTATCCTAGATGGTTCTATATGAGAGGAATCCAGGAAAATTAGTAGACTTAAAAATTAATGTATAGTGGACCTATTAAAATCAATTTAGCACAATACTATTTGATTTATTTAGGACTCATGATGCGTGCAAATGCTATGATTTTTGGGCAAAATATAGAACACTTAAATTAGATCTAATGTGATTTTATGATGATTTTTGGAGCAACAAATAATTTAATAATTAATTTAAAGCACACAGTGGGCAAACTATATCAAATTCCACAAGAATAATAATATTAAATTCTTCAATGCTCACAAAAATATGACCGTGTGACGAGTCGCTAAATACGATAAATAATTCGGTCACGTTGTAATATGTGTACTTAGCGATTCGGTCAGAACCAAGAGGAGATCTCCGTGAAGAGTGTCTCGGCTTTAATTTATATCCCGGACAAGTCGGGGTCGAACACAGGGAGGCAAAGGAACAACTTGGGTTTAATTCAAAATAAAGATTTTAGATTTCCAAGTGGTTATTTTTAGATTTTTTTATGCAAAAACCAAAGCAAATGCAAATGCGGGTGAATCAAGACACTAAGAAAACACAAACAAGGCCAAATTAATTTTAATATTAAATTAATCCAATTCAGTCAAATTATATTTTTTCTAAAATCCTAATCTAGTGGGGAACACAAAACACATTTTTTTTGTATTTTTTAGGTTTAAAAATGTAACAATGAAAAATGCACACTTTTTATGGGTTTTTTCGCAAGTTATCACGCAAACAGTAAGCAAAAATTATGAAAAATTACTGGAACTAAAACATGATGCAAGGAAGCTACGGTAATATTTTTGGAATTTTTGACAAAATATGAATTTTTTATGTATTTTTTAGTGGAAACAGAGTGACAATGAGTAATTAATTGTTAATTAATCCACGTTATCAAATTAATCAAAGTGCAAATTATCTCAAGTAGATATTTTCATGTGGCATACATGAGACTTTAAATTTCGTAAAAAGGATATACGTGGATTTAATTAAAAATCAAATACTAAATTCACTCTATAAATTATTTCAGGCACAAGACATTTTCATTTTGGTTGAAATTTGGATAGTAAGTTAATCATATATCAAGGCATCATTCCTAATTTTTGTGGAATTTTTAGAGGAACCGTGTGTGAGATATAATTTTAATAGTCCAGATTGGGTAAAATATGCAAAAGTTCAGTTGCACAATTTTAATTAATTAACAATATCTCACAAAAATAAAAATAAATACTCTGATGACAGATAATAAGTTACTCCACACAATGCTATTTTTCTTTAAATAAAAGGATGCCAAAACAAGGTCCACCAAGTACAAACACAAGGGTCTTTGTGCAAACTCAGAAAACAATATTTACATCAAAAACATGTACAGGGACCATTTTGCAATTACTGAAACTATATACAAAATTTACATAATTTTTACAATAAAAAAAATAAAATAAACTTTACCTTCTTCCTTCCTTCGCAGGAGATGAACCCAAACGGGGGCGGCGGCGGCGGCCGCGCGGAGGCTGCAAAAGGCGGCGGTGGGTCGCGGGCTTCGCGGCTGGAGACCGGGCGGTGGGAGAGACTGGGCTGGACGGAGGAAGGAGGCGGGTGGCTCACGGCTGCACGGGGGCGGAGCTCCGCCGCACGTGAGGCGGAGTAGAGGCGGGCGGCGCCTCCGCGTGGTGGAGGTTGGAGGAGAGGCGGCCCGCGCTTGGAGGCGCGGCGGCCCGCGGCTGGAAGCGCGGCGGCCCGCGCTTGAGGACGCGGCGGCGTTGGATTGGAGGGGGGGCGGCAGCGGTGGGTGCTCCCCCACCGCTGCTGCGGATTTTTTTTGTTTTTTTATTTTTTTTCTTTTTGATTTTTTACTGATGTAAAAGAAAGGACTTTTTTTTGTTTTAATTTTTTTTATTTTTTATTTTGATTTTAATTAGACAGGGAATATGATTAAAGAATGAAAAAATAAGATGGGTTGGTGGTGATGATGATGAACTAAACAAATGAAAAAAAGATGGTGGTGGTGGAAGGGATGATAAGTGATGTGCTAAAAGAGGAAAAAATGCAAAAAGACAAGATGAACTAAAATTACCTACGATGAACATGGGCGCCTATGGAGTGCTCTCGTGAGCACGGTCTTCGCTCAAATTGCCGGCGTACGATGAGCTCGAGCAGCGCGTGGTTGCGGCTGCGATGTTGGCCAAAAAACCAACGGATCTCACCGGAGAGAGGGTCGTCGTCGCTCGACCGCGGTTGCGTCGCTGTCACCGATTCAACTCAAGGAACTAGGCTCTCCTCACATAAAGATGGATCAAAAGTAAAAATGAGGAGAATGGCATGTATATAAAGATGATGGAATGAGAGGTTATTAAAGTGGTGGAGTTGAATGGGAGGTTGTATTATTAATGGAGTTGAATGGGAAGTTGGGAAAAATGGTGGAATAATGGAGTTGAATTGGTGGTTATTGTAGAGAATGGAAATTAAATAATAAATAAATAAATAAATAAAGTTGTCAACTTTAAATACAATAAAATAAAAGGAGAAGAGAAATAGTGGAGAATTTACAATGGAAGACAAACAACATGTACATTTTTTTTACTTTTCTAATATGTAATATTTTATCTTTTTAATAGGAGATATTTACAACAAAAAAATACAATAAAATACTATAATTAAAATATAACACAAGTATGATTTTTTTGTATTTTTAATAATTAAGAAAGATACAATAAAAAATGAAGAAAGTATGAATATATACATAATGTACAATGTACATCTAGGTCCCAAAACCAACTTTTGCAAATGAGGTCCGATTTTAATGAAACCACTTCCATTGGATAGATAATTTTCTAACTTGAACTTTAAAAGTGAGTTTGGTGAATTTGGAGTTCATACGGAGCGGGAATTTAGCTTGGAAGTTGGACTTTACGGCTTTTTCTCTTTGGGATCTAGGAGCATTTATTTGAGATGAAATTTGTTTTGTATTTTTGTATTTTTATATACATTTTTATAAATAAGTTAGAGAAAGAATTAGGCAAAAAGGAGTTGAAATGAATTTATTAAAAATACATGAAGTTTTGAGCTATTTACAGGTGAAAACTCCTTTATTTTTGCAGCTTTTTATTGTTAATTTATTTTGTACAATCTAATATACAATAATTAGTATGTTTTATTTACAAGAGTTGTTTTATTAATTTATTGATTTTATGGACATTTATTTGGGATTTTACTCGGGGATTTTGCTAAGATCAAGATATTGAGATGATGAATCGTGGATTCATCAACGTGTCACAAAGATAAAGCACAAGTTTAACTACAACATGCAATTTTTGGAATTAAAAAATGAGGCTAAATTAATACCTAAATGTGCGTGCAAACACAAGGACCAAAATGCAAAACAGAAGTTAAAAATGCTTAAATTAAAACATGCATACAGGGACTAAAGTGCAAATACCTATAATGTTGGGGATATGCATGTAAAATATCCATGGGGATACGTGTGCCTCACCTGATGCACCTGGTAGGGACTGAAATGTAATTCTGGAAACTTGCAGGGGTCTCGGTGCAATTTGTCCCGACCTCGTGTAGATACACGTGGGATGCTAGGCTCGGGAGGCGTTGGAGGCTCGGGTGGTGGTTCGGATGCTCTAGAGGCTCGGGCGTGTGATGAAACTCAATTTCATCATCTTAATTTTGCATTATTAACCCCCTTGCTTAAAGTTATGTCAATAAAATCCCGATAATGTCCTGTAATTATCAGAGTCCTTAATAAGTTAAAAATCACAAAAAAATGGCAAATCAAAAATCTGTGGTATTTTTTGCCTTAAAATACTCTCAAAATATTTGGTGTCTCTAGTTGACCTCATCTCCAATTTTGGTCAACATGAAACTTGTAGATCTCATCGAGATCTACAACTTTCATGTTTTGAGTTTTCTCAAATTTGGCCATTTGTCCCTTCAAATGTCAATTGGAAGCTTGGAATAATCTGATTGGGCCACGTGGCCCGTTCTGGGTGAGCCACGTGGCCCGGTATCCTTGTCTTATCCGCCTGCGTCCTCAGCCGTTAGATCTCCTCCTGAGATCCAACGGTCCCACCTCCTCCACGTATGCCCTCTTTCCTCGCCCTCAGATCTCTCCCAGGACTTCATCACCGCCATTCACTTCCGCCATATTCTCCTTTCGCCACGCGTCGCATTGTACGCCCTTCGATCGCGCCTCCATCCATCCATCTTAGCCGCTCACCATACTTACGTCCTCGACCCTTAGATCGAGCCTTGGATCACATCACAACCGTCCACTCGTGCTTTGTCAACAAAGCGACACGTGGCATCATCTTGAACCCTCTGATCGCATTTAGCAGAGCCCATCTCCACCATTCTTTAGTGTCGCTTCCATATCACGCCGCGTGGCCACTCCGCAACCCTCCGATCACACAGCCACGA
Organism: Ottelia alismoides; assembly: GCA_037367405.1. Taxonomy (NCBI): domain Eukaryota; kingdom Viridiplantae; phylum Streptophyta; class Magnoliopsida; order Alismatales; family Hydrocharitaceae; genus Ottelia; species Ottelia alismoides. The sequence goes on from JAZKJV010007862.1 coordinate 47,109, forward strand.
TCTAATCCTAAGCCTCCAATCGCGCCCCCATCAGAATCGTTGGATCCCGCGATCCAACGGTCCGGACCTCGTCATCAACCTCCCGCAAGCTCCGCCCGAGCCCCACGCCTCGCAGACCTCCTCCACCCTTCCATTTTTAGCCATATCCCTGGTCGTCCTCTCCATTCTCTAACCACCCTACGGTCGAGCCCATTCATTCATGATCCTCGCGTGCACGTCCTCCATCTGCGAGCCGCCTCCAGTCGCTCCATAATCCCCTCGCAATCTGCGGCTCCAACCACCTGGACCACCACCCCCTTCCTTTAAATACCTCGCCTTCTCCTCCATATCACGGCGTCCACCAACCAAGTGGCTGAGGCCCAACCTTCCATCTCCTCCCTGTGACAGGGGGAGGAGCTCGGATCGAGCGACGACGACCAGCACCCCCGGTGAGACCCATGGCCGTCACCGACCATGATCGAGCACCTCCGGGCGCTCCAAGCTCGCTGGAGTAGCTGCCCAGCATGTGCGATGACCTGAGCCACCTCCAGATGCTCAGCCCAAGCTCTGCTCCGCCCTCTAGTTCCTTCTCCAAGCTCCAGTAATTTAGCTCTTAATTTCCCGTTTGTTTTCTTTGATTTCTCTAAGGTAGATCCGACATCTTCACCTTCCATTGAACCTCCCACGAGTTCCGCCGATCATCAGTCATCTTTGCCAACGCTTCCGACCACCCCCCTCCTCCGTCAAAACCTCCCTCATCCCAGGCTCCACTTCTTCGCCTTCGTTCAGCCCTCCGTCCACCTCATCTCGCACGCATGCACGCCTCGCTTTCACCTAACCCCCTTTGCAGGTCCCCATCTTCATTGGCTGGACTCGGGCGGAGCCAAGTCCTAGAGCTCCGCCTCCGGCGATCAGGTGTCGACATAGGGTTCCAGGCACTCTGACAGCTCCTCTGACCTCGGATCTTCATCGCCAGACCGTTAGCGTTCTTCCACGACCTTCATCGAGCACGGCGAAGCACGGAGGAGCTCCAAGCCTTCCGCCGGAGCTCCGATCGCGCCGCTACCCGACGAGGAATAAGGAAGAGCAGATACCGGTGGATCGCGGGTTTTAATATTTGCAAAAATACCCCCTGTGTGTGAGGGTAATTTACAGGGAAGGCCCCTCTCCTTTTCTTTATTACATTGTAGTCCCTCCCAGGTACCTGTTTGCATGTTTATTTCATGTTTTCTTTCAGTTATGCCCCTGTCTTCTTTATTGTATATCTTGAGCATCGTATGCCCGATTGAGGTGATTTCAGTTTCATTTCGAAGCTCTTCTCGTTGTCTTTCTAATGGCTTGCTTAAATTTGAGATTAGACACTATGAACTTTAATGGATTATTTTATTGTCTAAATGTCTGGCTTCCCATGTAGCTCATGCTTAATTGCCACTAGAATGAATAGTGCTTCTTTAGTTGACACTGATTTGACTCATCTTTTTAATGGCTCAAGTAATTATCATCTCGGGCATGTGTTCATTGCATCTCATTGCATTTATCTGCATGATTAAAATATAAAAAAATGCATGCTTTATTTTAATGCATTGTTGTGTCTCCCTGTCCTTCATGCATAATTTGACCTATATTGTCTCTCACTCAACACTTAGTTAGATAGATAAAAATCTGACTAATACGAGAGAGATGCGTGTCCCTGAGTTCGACCTTGGTATCTTGCCAAGTAAAATCAATACGACTATCTCATTTTGATATATATATATATATATATATATATATTTAAATGAGATGGTCCTTTGATGAGCCCATTTCAGCCCGACTGCGATGACGATTCCAAGTTCTAATTCAGCACTATTAAAGGGCCGATTTGGTGGCTCATCAAATGGCGTCGTTGCCGGGGACACGACTCATTTCTTATATTTTTTGGATTTTTGTTTATTTAATTAAGTGTTCATTTTATAGGTCAAGTTGTTCACATATTTTGCATTATAAAATTTTTTCTTTTTTATTTGATCTCTAATCCTTGTTTCTGTGGCAGGGCCCTTGATCAATCAAGGAGGCGAGGAGCTGGTGTCTCCTGCTGCGAGGAACCGCAGGAGCATGCTTGGAGCATATAGAAAAGAAAGAAAAAAATGTGTCGCATTTTTATTTCCATGCCAAACTTGTAATAATTCATCTTTTACAACGGTCTTCGATTGAAGGCTCGCGATTGTAATCGAACGAGTATATGTGGTTGTGTGGGGATCGTTCCCACTTGAGTGTCGACTTAGGACCAGGCACGCGGCTCTTTGAGCGTATTTCATTTTTATCTTTTACGTGCTTGCTCGTAGGTAGGACACACTTTAAATAAAGACACACGTAGCATCGCCTCACTTAGCCAAATTAAAAGAAAATTTTCCCTGCTAATAGAAGCATGTAGGTGCGGCTTTTTGATCGACTTGCATATATATTGATTTTGATTTTCAAAACGGTCCAAGTTTTCACGGATTTATCGCCAAGTCACTGTATGATTTCTCGCTTAGCCTAGATCGTGGTTTTTATCGAATACGCGGCTTTTTCTCGGTCTCTTTTTCCGAGCTTGATCACCTAGGATTAATGAAAAATAATGGTAGACGATGATTGCTTGATTTTGTGCTAACTTTAATTCATTGACAACATTAAATAAAAATTGGGACTGTTAATTGCAAGTCAACATTAAATGGAATAAAACTTTGGTTTTGGGAGAGCAACACCCTCGTTTACGCATCGATAATTCACTTCACATTTTCTCTGCGTAAAATATCTAATGTTTTATCACCAATAAAACAGACAAGATAATAAACCAACTTCGGTTGGTTTCATGTGTGAGTTGGTGAATTTGAGGGTCTTGCTTGCTTGAATTGAGCCATGTTTGCTTCGATACACCCACCAGAACCTTAGTCACTCCATCCATCTCCGTAGATTCATCTGCTCATCTGTACATCCATCCATCTTCTTCGTTCACCTTGGGTCCCTCCCAACATCAAATTCCATCTTTATACTTAGGCTAATCTCAGCCTAAGTATATGGGGGACCTGAGTCCCCGTGATTTTCTCTACTCTCCTTTCCTTGCCTCTATACTTAGGTTATTTCTAACCTAAGTATAGGGGGAGCCCCTCTTAGCTCCCGTATATTCCTTTATATTTAAATGGACCTATGGACTTGTAACATCTAGTGCTATGAGGACATAGCAAAGTTTAAGTATAGGGGGGTATATCGTATATACCGTATACTTACTTTAGCTATAATCTGAAAAATTTGAAAAATTTAAAACTTTTTGGCTAAAGTAAAATTCTTTGGACTAAGAGAACTCAAATGTTTTTCACGACTTTTCGATATTATGTTACGCTATTTTGATAAAAATATTTTCGAAAATGATCCTTGTTTGAAAAAATCTTTTGAAAATGTTTTGAAAACTTTTTATTTGTGTGACATGGTTTTGAAAATCTTTTATCTCTTTTCAAGGAAAGTTGAGTCTAACTTGTGTTCTAACTTTTTATTAAAATCCATAAAAATGAGAAAACCCAAAAATCCTTTAGGAGCCGTTAGTGACTACTAAGCCCAATTAAGTAAGCCGCATTCAGTGAGGGTTCGCCCTTAGCAGATTGGATGGTTTAGAGGACATCGCGTAAGGCCCCGTCCTCAAGCAACAGGCTTCGGCCTGTACTTACATCCATACTGGCTGAATGTAGATGCTCAATTGAATTTAGGCAGTCGTAATATCTCTTGGAGTTCAAAAAAAAGTTTTGTTTTATAATGAAGGAGTTGGATTAATCCTCTACACTTACACTTCCACCCAGGATCTGAAATGATTAAGGGAACTTAGTTTTATGAGGTCTTTGAGATTTTAGGTTAACCAGCCTTAGCCATCAGGGTCTTAGACTTAATCATCCACATTCCCCTAGGTTTCTAGATTTGCATGTTATATTCCATGCTTAGTCTCAGACAAAAATAATATGATCAGCACATCACATGCACGACTGCAGTTTTGATGAGATGAGTTGATTTTTCACCTGAGGGATTGGGATGAGGAATTCGAATTTGGATTTGATCTAATGATGCTCGAGGATGGGATAAAATCTTTGGAGGCTTCATGAAACCTGAGTGTCGGCAAATATTAGCCAGTATGAGAACTCGGTTCTTATACTAATCTCTTGATATTGACCTAAGTGCCAGGGTGTGAAATAAATAAAAAATGTTGATCAGTGTGCGCCAACTCTTGGTAAAAGCAGTGGAGCTAGCCACAAATTATACAAGTCAATGAAATTCCAAAGAAAAGCTCTCATTCCACAAAGTCAAATATCAAAGAGCTTCCACCAAAGGCGAGCGCTCCCAAACTTTTCAAAGTGTCCACTTGGACCACCGCTATTAGGACCAGGAGTCGGGCCTGCACCAAAAAAGGGATCTGCATCGTAAATGCTACAAGTCTGGGTGTAGAAGGTACGATAGGTACTCAAAAGAGACACACCCCGGAGTACTCTCAGGAAAACAAGTGCAGACGGCTCCAACTTCTCTTGACGGACGCACTGATCAACACCAAAAAAAATGTGTTGCGTAAAAGGCACTAGAGAGAATACTTGTTCCAATGAGAGGGAGAGAAGAAATGACACTGACGAGTCGCTAGATACGTTGATTAATTCGGCTTCATTGTAGCACGTGTACTTAGCGATTCGGTCAGAACCGAGAGAAGATCTCCGTGAGGAGTGTCTCGGCTTTAATTTATATCCCGGGCAAGTCCGGGGTCGAACTCAGGGAGGCAAAGGAACAACTTGGGGGTTAATTCGCAAACTTAGGTCTAGATTTCCAATGCGTATTTTTTTAGATTTTTTTTATGCAAGTAGAATGCCAAAAACAAAATGCGGGTGAATTACAACACTAAGAAAACCTACAACAAGGCCAAATTAATTTTAATGGAAAAGAAGTCCAAATTAGCCAATTCGTATTTTTCCTAGAGTCCTAATCCAGAGATGAACACAAAACACATTTTTTTTAAATTTTAGGGGTTAAAATGCAATAAATAAAAATACACACTTTTATGGGTTTTTTCGTAATTTATCACACAAACAATAAGCAAAAATTATGAAAAATTTACTGGAATGAAAACATGATGCAAGAAGATTACAATAATTTTTTTGGAATTTTTTGACAAGTTATGAATTTTTTATGAATTTTTTAATGAAAACAGAGTGGAAATGAGTAATTAATTCCTATTAAATCCACGTTGTCAAATTAATCAGAGAGCAAATTATCTCAAAAAGATATTTTCATGTGCAATCCAGGAGACTTGAAATTTTGTGAAAAGAATGTATGTGGATTTAATTAAAAATCAAATACTAAATTCACTCTACAAATTATTACAAACACAAGACAACTCCATTTTAGATGAAATTTGGACAGTACACTCATCACATATCAAGACATCACATATATTTTTGTGGAATTTTTAGAGCAACCATGTATGAGACATAATTTTAAGAGTCCAGAATGGGTAAACTATGAACTATTTCAGTTAAACAATTATAATTAATTACCCATATGACATAAAAATACAAATAAATGGTCAAAATGTAGGCAATTAGTTGCTCGTCACAATGGTATTTTTCTTTGATCAAAATGATACATAAATGAAGTCCAAATTAATGCATGAACACAGGGTTATGTGTGCAAAACAGAAAATAGCTAAATCAGAACAAAATAATTACAAGGATCTATTTGTAATTACAAGAAAATTGCTATACAATTATGCAAATTTCACGGAATAAAAAAAATACAGAACAAACCTATCTCCTTCCTCCTCGAGGCGGAGGTGAACCCAAAGAAAAATGGTGGTGGAGGCGGCGGCCCCGCGCACTGACGCGAGGACAGCGAGGAAGGAGTGTTGGCAGGTGGCGCGCCGCACCTTGGATCGCCGGCGGGAGGCGCGACGGGCGGCTGGAAGTGGCGGATCGCGGAGGAGCCGCGCACGGCGGCTGAGGAAGAAGGGCGGCTGAGGGCGGTGGCGCCGCGATTCTGGCGCACGTGCGGCCGCGCCGGTGCGCGTAGGGGAAGGCGGCTGTTGGCGAGGCCGGCGGCAGCGTGGCCGCGGGAGGAGGAAAGGGGACGGCGGCCGGCGCCGCCTACCCGTGGAAGGAGGGGGGGCGGCAGGCTGCTGCCTCCTTCGTTTTTTTATTTTTTTTTTATTTTTTTTTATTTTTACTGCTGTAATAATAAAAAAAATATTTTTTTGTTTTAGATTTTAATTTTTTTTTGTAATTTTGTTTAAACAGGAAATGCAAATGATGTGAAGAAAAAAAATGGGATGATGGTGATGAGATGAAAATGATGGTGATCAACATAAAAAGAAGATAAAATATTAGATGAACTAAAATAGTAAGAAAAATGAGGAGAAATACTTACCTGATATTCGCCGGATTTGCGGAGCAGCTACGCTGGACTCCTATCGTTGCCTCGATCCGATTGGCGAAATAAAATCGAAGAGGCTAAGCGAGCTCGATGGGGAACTCGTGACGCGGAACGGAGCTCCGCGGATCTCGCCTGAAGGAGGTCGTCGCTTGAGGAAGACGCTTCGCCGCTGTCACCAACTCCACGTTCCAAGCTCTCTCCTTTTTCTATAAGAATGGCAGATGCGAAAAAATGAGGATGTACAAATGAATATAAAGAGAAGAGAAAGAGAGGTTAGAATGGTGGTGGTGTTGAATGGGAAGTTGTATTATTGGTGGAGCTGAATGAAAGAGAGGTTAGAATGGTGGTGGTGTTGAATGGGAAGTTGTATTATTGGTGGAGTTGAATGGGAGGTTGGTGGAAGAATATGGAGTGGAATGGGAGTTATTAGAAATGGTGGGGTTGAATAGAAGTTGGTGGTAGAGAAGTTATTGTAGAGAATGGGAATAAATAAATAAATAAATAATGATATAAAGTATGCTACTTTAAATACAATAAAAATAAAGAGGAAAAAATGGTGAATTTACAAGTAAATACATACAACATGTACATTTTTTTGTTTGCTTTTTTTTAATATGTATTTTTTATCTTTTCAATAAGAGATATTTACAACGAAAAAATACAATAAAATACAATAATCAAAATACAACACAATCATAATTTTTTTGTATTTTAAGAAATTGAGAAAGATAAAATAACAAATGACTAAAGAATGAATATATAAATAATGTACAATGTACATCTAGGTCCCAAAACCCAACTTTTGCAAATGAGCTCCGATTTTAATGAAACCACTTCCGTTGGATAGATAATTTTCTAACTTGAACTTTAAAAGTGAGTTTGGTGAATTTGGAGTTCATACGGAGCGGGAATTTAGCCTGGAAGTTGGACTTTACGGTTTTTTCTCTTTGGGATCTAGGAGCATTTATTTGAGATAAAATTTATTTTGTATTTTTGTAGTTTTATATACATTTTTATAAACAAGTTAGAGAAAGAATTAGGCAAAAAGGAGTTGAAATGAAATTATTAAAAATATATGAAGTTTTTGAGCTATTTACAAGTATAAAACTCCTTTATTTTTGCGGCTTTTTATGTGTAATTTATTTTGTACAATCTAATATACAATAATTAGTGTATTTTATTTACAAGAATCATTTTGTTAATTTATTGATTTTATGGACATTTATTTGGATTTTACTCAGGGATTTTGCTAAGATCAAGATATTGCGATGATGAATCGCGGATTCATCACCCCCCTATACTTAAACTTTGCTAGTCCTCGAGCAAATAAAGAATGAATAAGTTGGGTTAACCCCAGACTGTGCATGTGAATACAAGACTTGATCTGTTCAAGAACTCTCGGTTTTAGAGATCCTAAAATTCTAAGCTCAACCAAGCTCTAGTCAAAAGGTACCCAATTCCCCTAATCATCAGACTCTCTATGTATACATATATATAAGGGATATGACTTTAAGTGTTGACTGCAGTTACAAGAGTAGAGTCACAACGTCACCCAAGGTTCCAGTCTAAGAGACTCTCCTAAGAACCCGATCCTCAACACTAGGAAATAAACCATTTCTTGCATCCAATCCACCGTCTCTTTAGTTGCCAGACTTGAAAGTGTAGATGGAAGGCCAGTCGATGGAGGGCATAGGATTGTGTCATTTCTTCTCTCCCTCTCATTGGAACAAGGATCCTCTCAAGTGCCTTATTACGCAACGCATTTTTTTGGTGTTGATCAGTGCGTCCGTCAAGAGAAGTTGGAGCCGTCTGCACTTGTTTTCCTGGGAGTACACCGGGGTGTGCCTTTTTTTAGTACCTATCGTACCTTCTACACCCAGACTTGTAGCATTTACGATGCAGAGCCCTTTTTTCGTGCAAGCCCGACTCCTGGTCCTAATAGCGGTGGTCCAAGTGGACACTTTGAAATGGTTGGGAGCGCTCGCCTTTGGTGGAAGCTCTTTTGATAATTGACTTTGTGGAATGAGAGCTTTTCTTTGACATTTCATTGCTTTGTAGTATTTGTGGCTAGCTCCACTGCTTTTACCAAGAGTTGGCGCACACTGATCAACATTTTTTTATTTATCACATCCTGGCACATAGGTAAATATCAAGAGATAGTACAAGAACCATGTTCTCATACTGGCTAAAGATGCTGACACTCAGGTTTCATGAAGCCTTCATTGATTTTATCCCATCCTCGAGCATCATCAAATCAAGTCCAAACTCAAATCTCTCATCCCAGTTCCTCAAGTGAAATTTCAACTCATCTCATCATAACTGCAGTCGTGTATGTGAGGTGCTAATCATATTCTTTAGGTAGAGACTAAGCATGCAATATAGCACACAAATCTTTCAAACTAGGGAAATGTGAATAATTAAGTCAAGGACCCTAATGACTAAGGCTGGTTAACTCAAAATCTCAAGACCTCATAAACCAAGTGTTCTTGAACATCACTAGTCTTGTGTGAAAGTGGATTGTGTCAGGGATTAAAGCAACTTATTAGTTAGTTTTTTTATGAATGTTTTTTTTGTGTTTTTTTTAAAGTTTTAGAAAAAGTTTTTTTTCAAAAAGTTTTTTTTTTGAAAAAGATAGGTAAATAAGAAAAGATTTTTTTTTGAAAAAGTTTTTTTAAGAGGATTTTTTTTGAAAAGTTTTTTTTAGCAAATAAGGAAAAAGAGTTTTTTTAGGAATTTTTTGTTGTGTTTTTTTTACCCACCCCATAATTATTGTATAATATATACAAAAATACGTGAAAGTACGAGGTATGGGTAAAGTATATATGTAATATATACACGCCCCCCTATACTTAGCTTGTGCTATGTCCTCATGGCACTAGGTGACAAAAAGACATAGCTCGTACTAAGCGTAGGAAAGCTAAAATAATAAAAAGTATAGAAGTCGATCCGTCCCCCCTATACTTAGGCTCTGGTCAGCCTAAGTGTAGAAGAAGAGAAAAAATGGGGCAGATGAGGTCAAGAGGAGAAATGATGAGTAAATACACATGGCGGGCATCGATCCCCCCTATACTTAGGCTTTGGTCAGCCTAAGTATTGGAAAGAACACAAGATTGGAAGACCGATGAGAATGGGAAAGAATATACAAAAAGAAAATAAAAAGAAGAGAAGGAGCAAATCGGGTCACTCACCTCCCTATACTTAGGATCTAGTCATCCTAAGTATAGCCACAAAATGAAAACGATACGGAACTGGGGCGAGTGATGCGAATCATGAGGGAGGGAGGTGAATAAAGGAAGAAAATATATGTACAAGGAGGAGGGAGAATATACAAGGATCAAGAAGGTTTGTGACAGACCTTCTTGTGGGAGCGATGGGGTGGGTAGTATACACATGTGTCGCTGTCAGAATCGTCCTCCGAAGAATAATAGTGAGGTGTGGGGAACATCCAACGGGGGTCGACACACGGCTGCTTGCTCAAGTATGGCTTTAGATAAGCCGAACTAAGCTCACTCATGTAGATCACCTCATCCGGACCTGATGAGGACTCCTCAGAAAGTTCCTTCTCTGGAGTATCGAAGGTAACCTTCTTAGTCGGTTTTCTAGAACCTGAAGCATCAAGAGGAAGAGGAGATTGATACGTCTTAAAGAGTTCGGGGGAACACCTCAAGGAATCAACACCCGTCTTCTTCTTACCAGATGACCGACTAGAGGATGGAGCAACCGATTTATCAAGATTAGTCAATTTGGTCCCAGTTGTCTCCTTTGGTGTATATCCTGGATGTGGTGTGTGTGAGGTTCTGACAAGAGGTTCATCATCAGATGAGTCACCATATGCATTGTAATACTCCTGCAGGGTCAGCACACGTCTCTGATAAGGCACAGTGTTCTCAGTTGGCTTGACATCGTTGGGTTCTTGTGTCGGATCATCGAAATGATCAAGGCAATCCACAAAGGTCATGTCCGACTCACTGATAGCTTCTGGTCTTGAGTCCTCTCTAGAAGCTGTCGTGGTGGTGGTGCAAGCAGTAGACGGTGTGTGGTTGTAGGAAGTGTCTAAACCAATGGTTGTCTGGACAGTCGGTATCTCAGGTGTAGTAGAGAGATGGGACTCAACTGTTTCTCGAAGGTCGCGACTGTCTGCAACTTTACGGGTTATCTTGGAATATCGTGTGTCCTCAAAGATCGGGTGAGGTCGGAGTGCTCCCAATGCAGAGAAATCGATCTCCCGAGTCTCACAATCTATAGTTGCCTTAGCCAAGGCTAAGAACGGCTTCCCAAGAATGATCGGAGACTGGGTTAACTCTCCTCGGTGCTCAATGTCAATGATCGTGAAGTCTATCTCCAGTAGAGCACCTTGAAAAGTGACGATGACTGAAATGGTTCCTCTCGACCGTTTAATGGTCCGATCTGCCAACTGAATGATCTCTCTTGACTTCTTGGCAGATCCGAGTTTGAGTTTGGCAAACACGGAGGTCGGGAGGATATTAATCGGTAAGTCATCATCGATTCTTGCATGGGTGAATGTGGTATCTTTGATTTCACAATCAAATCTAGGTAACCATTTTACTCTACGGCTCTTGGTTTTTCTCCTTATCATCAAAGATGTGGCCATAGACACTATATGTATCTCAGTCCTTGTTCTCTTATTGCCCGACCTTTTAGGCATCAATTTACTTCTCACAAATCTTTTAAGGTCGGGAAAGTGCTCAATGGCCATTATTAAGGGAAGCTCAAAAATCAACTTTCTATCCAATGCTTCCCTAACTGCAGGATCCAAACTTTTTAGATCTTTTCCTTTTTCAATTTTTATGGTATTTTCCGAGTTTTCAATTTTTTTGGTCTTTTTGGTAGGTGAAGGAGGACTAGGAGAATGTACAGACTCTGGTTTGGAGGGAAAGTGGTTAGTAGAAGAGGGAGGTAGAAGGGACTCCAGCTGTACATGACGTGTGGTCAATCCAGTGTCTTCCAGGTTTTCAAGATTCAATTCGCGAAATCCATGATCCACATTTATACCTGGACTCTTGATCGGTCTACAAATGTCATCCTCCAATAAGCTCTCATGACACTTCATGAGAGAAGTCGACGCAATTGGAGGATACTGCTGAGAACTCGGGCTCTTATACTCAACACACCTTGACTCGAGTGTGCAATACTGGGTTGAGTATGGCCCATATGTATGGCAGTTGTTGGTCGGAGCCTCATCAGGCGGAGTTAGTAGACAGGGGGTCTGTAAATCAGTCGCATGAATCCAATCCCCTGTATATGTCGGCTCTCCGAATGGGTGATATAAAGGTTGGTCAATGTGGTCTCTATCACTCAGGTCAATCAAGTCAGGAAGATCGTACGGTGCAGGCCTCTCCATTCGGTTTGTCTGGTTGACCATGTTGTACCCTAAGGTTAAGTCGGGATGTGTGTATGGCAATTGTTGTTCTGTCCCAACTCGAGGTGAAAGTGAGGTATGTGGGGTCAACTGATTATGCCAATCATTCATCTCAGCAGTCGCTTGCTCTTTGATTTGTTCCTTGATTCCAGCAAGCGGACGAGAATATAGTGAATCAATCCAAGGTGGTTGTGGGTCAGGGGTGCAAGAATGTGGGGTACGTGAGAAGGACGAAGAAGTGGAGAAGTCAGTCGGAGTTCTGACTTCGCGGTTGGGGTGTGGGTATGAAGAGGAATAAGTGGTGGGAGATGATCGGAATATGGTCGAAGAAGGATGACTTGGATATGATGACCAAAATTCTGACATCTTGGAAGGGAGATGGGAGAATGAAGCGGATCGAGGAAGAAAGCGTGCAAGTGCACCGAATAACACACAAAACAAACAAACACAAGAGCAAACCCTGAGTTCACCTACTCAACACAGTGATGGTCGCAAAAGTCCGACCGTTTATCTTTTCAGTTTTAATTAGGTGATAAATCAAGATATCAATACAATTACGCAAGGCTCAAAAGTAGGTTTTGGACACTATCCTAGGGATGCGTCCTCACCTCTCAACAATCACAATTAGCCAAGCATACAATGAGGGTTTTGCTCTCCCAAAACAATTGTTAGTTTTAGTCAATTTTTTTTAATCAACTCTGATTAGCATTCCCGATTTTATGTTTGGTTATCACTTGATTAGTCCACCAAATAAAGCACGCCTAACGATCAGTCCCGATTTCCTTTTAACCTAAGTTTCAAAAACCAAGGGGAGGGAGTCGAGAAAAACCGATGCAAATAATGAAATCAATGATGCATGCCCAGTTCAGAAGACTTACAGTGATCCTCGCGCTCTACATGCGGGATGCAAGGCAGAATTGAAATTTTATACTAAATGAATGCAAACGAGAAACCGCTCCTAGACAAGCAGTTCTATTAGCGAGTGATGAACAAGTTAAATTTGACTAATAGCCCAGCGGTCTAAGTACGTCTCGTTAAATGTGATGTGTGGTCCTAAAAGTTACGAGCACAAGCAATCAAGATAATCTAATAAAAATGCTCTAAGAGCCGCGAGTGCAAGTCCTATTCTACGTCAATCAACCACACGACCACGAACGGGTCCAAAGTCCAGTCCGGATACAAACGCGAGCTCTCAAACAAGAGCAGCTAGAAAGAGCGAATTACCTAAGTTATTACAACACAATAATTACAAAATTTTATAAAAATTCTCTCGAAGATAAATTGATTTTCTTGCTCTTCAGCAGTCGGCGCGCGTCGCGTCCGTCGACCTCCGATGCACTCCAAGTCCACCGGGCCCTCGCAAGGAAAATAAGATTTATATTAGAGAGATAAAAACAAGATATATACAAAAAATATAAATAGAAATAATTGCAAAAAAATGGAATAAATACAAGTGGCTCGGGGGTCAGACTACCCGAGTAAATGGAAAGCTAAATCCAAATTTTTAAACTAATCCCTAAGCCGTTTGCTTCCCCGGCAACGGCGCCATCTGACGAGTCGCTAGATACGTTGATTAATTCGGCTTCGTTGTAGCACGTGTACTTCGCGATTCGGTCAGAACCGAGAGAAGATCTCCGTGAGGAGTGTCTCGGCTTTAATTTATATCCCGGGCAAGTCCGGGGTCGAACTCAGGGAGGCAAAGGAACAACTTGGGGGTTAATTCGCAAACTTAGGTCTAGATTTCCAATGCGTATTTTTTTAGATTTTTTTATGCAAGTAGAATGCCAAAAACAAAATGCGGGTGAATTACAACACTAAGAAAACCTACAACAAGGCCAAATTAATTTTAATGGAAAAGAAGTCCAAATTAGCCAATTCGTATTTTTCCTAGAGTCCTAATCCAGAGATGAACACAAAACATATTTTTTTTAAATTTTAGGGGTTAAAATGCAATAAATAAAAATAACATTTTTTATGGGTTTTTTCGCAATTTATCACACAAACAGTAAGCAAAAATTATGAAAAATTTACTGGAATGAAAACATGATGCAAGAAGACTACAATAATTTTTTTGGAATTTTTTGACAAGTTATGAATTTTTTATGAATTTTTTAATGAAAACAGAGTGGAAATGAGTAATTAATTCCTATTAAATCCACATTGTCAAATTAATCAGAGAGCAAATTATCTCAAAAAGATATTTTCATGTGCAATCCAGGAGACTTGAAATTTTGTGAAAAGAACGTATGTGGATTTAATTAAAAATCAAATACTAAATTCACTCTACAAATTATTACAAATACAAGACAACTCCATTTTAGATGAAATTTGGACAGTACACTCATCACATATCAAGACATCACATATATTTTTTGTGGAATTTTTAGAGCAACCATGTATGAGATATAATTTTAAGAGTCCAGAATGGGTAAACTATAAACTAAGTTAAACAATTATAATTAATTACCCATGTGACATAAAAATACAAATAAATGGTCAAAATGTAGGCAATTAGTTGCTCGTCACAACGGTATTTTTCTTTGATCAAAATGATACATAAATGAAGTCCAAATTAACGCATGAACACAGGGTTATGTGTGCAAAACAGAAAATAGCTAAATCAGAACAAAATAATTACAAGGATCTATTTGTAATTACAAGAAAATTGCTATACAATTATGCAAATTTCACGGAATAAAAAAAAATACAGAACAAACCTATCTCCTTCCTCCTCGAGGCGGAGGTGAACCCAAAGAAAAATGGTGGTGGAGGCGGCGGCCCCGCGCACAGACGCGAGGACGGCGAGGAGGGAGTGTTGGCAGGTGGCGCGCCGCACCTTGGATCGCCGGCGGGAGGCGCGACGGGCGGCTGGAAGTGGCGGATCGCGGAGGAGCCGCGCACGGCGGCTGAGAAAGAAGGGTGGCTGAGGGCGGTGGCGCCGCGATTCTGGCGCACGTGCGGCCGTGCCGGCGCACGTAGGGGAAGGCGGCTGTTGGCGAGGCCGGCGGCAGCGTGGCCGCGGGAGGAGGAAAGGGGACGGCGGCCGGCACCGCCTACCCGTGGAAGGAGGGGGGGCGGCGGGCTGCTGCCTCCTTCGTTTTTTTTATTTTTTTTGATTTTTTTTTTGATTTTTACTGTTGTGATAATAAAAAAATATTTTTTTTGTTTTAGATTTTAAATTTTTTTTGTAATTTTGTTTAAACGGGAAATGCAAATGATGTGAAGAAAAAAAATGGGATGATGGTGATGAGATGAAAATGATGGTGATCAACATAAAAAGAAGATAAAATATTAGATGAACTAAAATAGTAAGAAAAATGAGGAGAAATACTTACCTGATATTCGCCGGATTTGCGGAGCAGCTACGCTGGACTCCTATCGTCGCCTCGATCCAATTGGCGAAATAAAACCGAAGAGGCTAAGCGAGCTCGATGGGGAACTCGTGACGCGGAACGGAGTTCCGCGGATCTCGCTTGAAGGAGGTCGTCGCTTGAGGAAGACGCTTCGCCGCTGTCACCAACTCCACGTTCCAAGCTCTCTCCTTTTTCTATAAGAATGGCGGATGCGAAAAAATGAGGATGTACAAATGAATATAAAGAGAAGAGAAAGAGAGGTTAGAATGGTGGTGGTGTTGAATGGGAAGTTGTATTATTGGTGGAGTTGAATGGGAGGTTGGTGGAAGAATATGGAGTGGAATGGGAGTTATTAGAAATGGTGGAGTTGAATAGAAGTTGGTGGTAGAGAAGTTATTGTAGAGAATGGGAATAAATAAATAAATAAATAATGATATAAAGTATGCTACTTTAAATACAATAAAAATAAAGAGTAAAAAAATGGTGAATTTACAAGTAAATACATACAACATGTACATTTTTTTGTTTACTTTTTTTAATATGTATTTTTTTATCTTTTTAATAAGAGATATTTACAACGAAAAAATACAATAAAATACAATAATCAAAATACAACACAATCATAATTTTTTTGTATTTTAAGAAATTGAGAAAGAAAATAACAAATGACTAAAGAATGAATATATAAATAATGTACAATGTACATCTAGGTCCCAAAACCCAACTTTTGCAAATGAGCTCGGATTTTAATGAAACTACTTCCGTTGGATAGATAATTTTGTAACTTGAACTTTAAAAGTGAGTTTGGTGAATTTGGAGTTCATACGGAGCGGGAATTTAGCCTGGAAGTTGGACTTTACGGTTTTTTCTCTTTGGGATCTAGGAGCATTTATTTGAGATAAAATTTATTTTGTATTTTTGTATTTTTATATACATTTTTATAAACAAGTTAGAGAAAGAATTAGGCAAAAAGGAGTTGAAATGAAATTATTAAAAATACATGACGTTTTTGGGCTATTTACAAGTATAAAACTCCTTTATTTTTGCGGCTTTTTATGTGTAATTTATTTTGTACAATCTAATATACAATAATTAGTGTATTTTATTTACAAGAATCATTTTGTTAATTTATTGATTTTATGGACATTTATTTGGGATTTTACTCGGTGATTTTGCTAAGATCAAGATATTGCGATGATGAATCGCGGATTCATCAAATCCCATGCCCTCCATTGCTGGCCTTCCATCAACATTTTCTAAGTCTAACAACTAAAGAGACGGTGGATCGAATGCAAGATTTGGTTTATTCCCTAGTGTTGAGGATTGGGTCCTTAGGAGATTTTTCTCTGACCAAGACTTTGGGTGAAGATTTGACTCTACTCTCGGAATCGCAGTCAACACTAAATTTCATAACTTTTAGATTATACGTACATCAGAGAGAGTCTGGAGAATTAGAGGAATTGGATGCCTCTCGGTTAAGGCTGGGTTGAACTCTAGGATTTTGGACTTCTAAAGTTGAGTCGACTTGAACAAATTGGATCCTGTATTCACATGCACAAGGGGGTTAATCCAGCTTATTCATTCTTTGGTGCTCGAGGACGAGCATAGCTTAAGTATAGGGGGGTGATGAAACCCAATTTCATCATCTTAATTTCGCATTATTAACCCCTTGCTTAAAGTTGTGTCAATAAAATCCCGATAATGTCATGTAATTATCAGTCCTTAATAAATTAAAAATCACAAAAAAATCAAAAATCTGTGGTATTTTTTTGCCTTAAAAATACTCTCAAAAATATTTGGTAGCTCCAGTTGACCTCATCTCCATGTTTGATCAACATGAAACTTGTAGATCTCATCGAGATCTACAACTTTCATGTTTTGAGTTTTCTCAAATTCGTCCATTTGTCCCTTCAAAAGTCAATTGGAAGCTCGGAATAATCTGATTGGGCCACGTGGCCCGTTCTGGGTGAGCCACGTGGCCCGGCATCCTTGTCTTATCCGCCTGCATCCTCAGCCGTCAGATCTCCTCCTGAGATCCAACGGTCCCACCTCCTCCACGTATGCCCTCTTTCCTCGCCCTCAGATCTCTCCCAGGGCTTCATCACCGCCATTCACTTCCGCCCTATTCTCCTTTCGCCACGCGTCGCATTGTGCGCCCTTCGATCGCGCCTCCATCCATCCATCTTAGCCGCTCACCATACTTACGTCCTCGACCCTTAGATCGAGCCTTGGATCACATCACAACCATCCACTCGCGCTTTGTCCACAAAGCGACATGTGGCATCATCTTGAACCCTCCGATCGCATTTAGCAGAGCCCATCTCCACCGTTCTTTAGCGCCGCTTCCATATCACGTCGCGTGGCCGCTCTACAACCCTCCGATCACACAGCCACGATCTAATCCTAAGCCTCCAATCGCGCCCCCATCAGAACCGTTGGATCTCACGATCCAACGGTCCGGACCTCGTCATCAACCTCCCGCAAGCTCTGCCCGAGCCCCACGCCTCGCAGACCTCCTCCACCCTTCCATTTTTAGCCATAGCCCTGGTCATCCTCTCCATTCTCTAACCACCCTACAGCCGAGCCCATTCATCCATGATCCTCGCGTGCACATCCTCCATCTGCGAGCCGCCTCCAGTCGCTCCATAATCCCCTCGCAATCCGCGGCTCCAACCACCTGGACCACCACACCCTTCCTTTAAATACCTCGCCTTCTCCTCCATATCCTGGCGTCCACCAACCAAGGGGTTGAGGCCCAGCCCTCCATCTCCTCCCTGTGACAGGGGGAGGAGCTCGGATCGAGCGACGACGACCAGCGCCCCCGGTGAGACCCATGGCCGTCGTCGGCCATGATCGAGCACCTCCGGGCGCTCCAAGCTCGCTGGAGTAGCTGCCCAGCATGTGCGATGACCCGAGCCACCTCCAGGTGCTCAGCCCAAGCTTCACTCCGCCCTCTAGTTCCTTCTCCAAGCTCAGGTAATTTAGCTCTTAATTTCCCGTTTGTTTTCTCTGATTTCTCTAAGGTAGATCCGACATCTTCACCTTCCGTTGAACCTTCCACGAGTTCCGCCGATCATCAGTCATCTTCGCCAATGCTTCCGACCACCCCCCCTCCTCCGTCAAAACCTCCCTCATCCCAGGCTTTCTCCTCCGCCGGAGACGGAGGAGAACCCACCGAGGGCTCCACTTCTTTGCCTTCGTTCAGCCCTCCGTCCACCTCATCTCGCATGCACGGACGCCTCGCTTTCACCTAACCCCGTTTGCAGGTCCCCATCTTCATTGGCCGGACCTCGGGCGGAGCCAAGTTCTAGAGATCCGCCTCCGGCGATCAGGCATCGACATAGGATTCCAGGCACTCCGACAGCTCCTCCGACCTCGGATCTTCATCGCCAGATCGTTAGCGTTCTTCCCCGACCTTCATCGAGCACGGCGAAGTGCGGAGGAGCTCCAAGCCTTCCGCCGGAGCTCCAATCGCGCAGCTACCCGACGAGGAAGAAGGAAGAGCAGATACCGTTGGATCTTGCCCCACGGTAGAGATCCAACGGCCCTGGAGCAGCCACGTCGCCATCCCAGAGCGCGGAGGCTCGGTGGTACCGAGCCTCGCCCGAGGCAACCTCGAGTCACCACGTGGCCCGAGCCACCTGCTACGGCCACCCAAAGCTGCACTGAACCTTGCCCCCACCCGAGCTTGAGCTCACGTGCCTCACGCTGTCACGCACGTGGGTTCTGGGCTTTTTGCATCGGTGCCCTCGCAAGTTCCACATATTGCATCCAGGTCCAGCGTCGCGTGCATCACACGCGCAACTGTGGGCATTTTGCACTTTGGCCCTTGTGGGTTTTAATATTTGCAAAAATGCCCCTGTGCGTGAGGGTAATTTACAGGGAAGGCCCCTCTCCTTATTTTTATTACATTTTAGTCCCTACTAGGGACCTGTTTGCAAGTTTATTTCATGTTTTCTTTCAGTTATGCCCCTGTCTTCTTTATTGTATATCTTGAGCATCGTATGTCCGATTGAGGTGATTTCAGTTTTATTTCGAAGCTCTTCTCGTTGTATTTCTAATGGCATGTTTAAATTTGAGATTAGATACTATGAACTTTAATGCATTATTTTATTGTCTAAATGCCTGGCTTCCCATGTAGCTCATGCCTAATTGCCACTAGTCTGATTTGACTCGTCTTTTTAATGGCTCAAGTAATTATCATCTTAGGCATGTGTTCATTGCATCTCATTGCATTTATCTGCATGATTAAAATATAAAAAAATGCATGATTTATTTTAATGCATTGTTGTGTCTCCTTGTCCTTCATGCATAATTTGACCTATATTGTCTCTCACTCAACACTTAGTTAGATAGATAAAAATCTGACTAATACGAGAGAGGCGCGTGTCTCTGAGTTCAACCTTGGTATCTTGCCAATTAAAATAAATACGACCATCTCATTTTGATATATATATATATTTATATTTATATTTAAATGAGATGGTCCTTTGATGAGCCCATTTTGGTCCGACTGCGATGACGATTCCAAGTGCTAATTCAGCACTATTAAAGGGCTGATTTGGCGGCTCATCAGCGTACTTTGGGTCTTGCTTCGGGTACTCCGAGCCTAGGGTCGGGGAAGAGGCTCAGAGGGCTCTACGTGGCTGTCTGAGAACCGTCAGATCAGGATGGTCCAACTGTGGCGATGGCGGAAGGCATGGCTTGATGCGGGCCGTTGGATCAAGATGGATCCAACGATATTTTTATTGTGTTAGTGTTAGTAATATATACAATATAGAGTGAATTTATGAGATTTAGGGTTAATGTAAAATATATACAGATAGGTGGTCTTTACAAGTGGATTTAGCTTCTTATTTAGTTCAAATGTGGATGCTAAAATGTAATGTTATTAATGTATGCATGAATGCTAATTATGCAGTATTGGTGGAAATATGCCTCTAATTACTCGGGAACAAGGATCTATTTTCAACTTTAAGAGTGATGAATCACATATTCATCAACCCCTATACTTAAACCTTGCTCGTCCCCGAGCAACTAAAATGAAATGCAAGAGTGAAATGATTTTGGGTTCCATACCAAGGTCATGAACAAAAGTTGAAAATGGAGCTTGACTCAACCTTTGGATTAATTGTGCAGCGGAACATTATTAGGATATGAACTCAAGACCTAACAGACTTCAAGTTCCACAAGTCTTCTATTCAAGATGCCTCAATAGTCAGGTCAGAACAAATCCTCAAACGCAAATTTCTGATGACTATGATTCTTACTTGTACTGTGTAAGTGTAAAATAGCTCTCCACATCAGAAATAGCCAAGAAGCAGCCTCTTCTAACAAGGTAACTCTAATTCCCCGGTCTAGTAACTCTTTCCTCGAGGAGCGGGGTATTCCCTTCTAAGTTCAAGTACGACCAGCTCAAGAGGAGGGGGTGGAGAAAAGATAGGATGGTAGCCAGTGTAGCTACCTATCCCAGGATGCCTGACCAATGTAGCCAAGTCATCCAGCTGTAGACTTCTTGCTAATATACATACTCCGACAGGTATTTTATTTTCACTCAGGCATGTCGTATTTTTTGGAGTTCTTACATTTTTTTCGAACTATATACAAGGTGCAGCATGTACATCAGGAGTTTTTCCTCTCGAGCCAGTAGACTATCCCTTTTTTGAAGCATTATTGCAACCCACAGCATGCCGTCCTTAGATGTCAACACCACCAGACTAGGTTGAGATGCACTACCCTCCCTAGAGGAGGACAGATGTTTCCACCCGTGTGCTACTCCAAGCTAAAGGATTCTACCTCCTCACCACCTCATCAATGAAGAGCTATGTGCATTGTGCTTGTCCAAGTTAGGTCACTGTATATAAGAATCATGTGTGCACACGAGATAGTCTACTTAGACTAATCAAGATGACATGTGAACATAGACTTGCGGACTCAGAATTAAGTCACTTGACCTGAAAAATCTTAACTCCAGTTCCTATAAGGTTCCTCTGAAATTAGGTGGATTAAGGTCAAATCAAGTCCCTCCTCACCATCTATTCACAACTTGGTTCAGAACCCACTAACTTTTCACTTTGCATATGCTGGATATGCAGATGACATGTTCTGAAGATGAATAAAATGCAAGACTCTTTTTTCTTTTTTCTTTTTAAAAAATGCAAAGATGATATGCAAGAGTAAATAAAAAGCCTTTGATTTTGATTTTGATTGATTTTTTTTCAAAAATGTACAAGAGTATTACAAATATACATGTATTTTACAAAAAAATTCCAATTTTTACCCATCCCATAATTATTGTATAGTATATACAAGAAATACGCAAAAGTACAAGCTATAGGTAAAGCATATATGTAATATATACACACCCCCCTATACTTAGCGCGTGATTGAAAACTCGGATTTGGCGAGGGTCAAAATAGTCCACACAAGGCGGGACTACAGTGTCGCTGAGCGACCGCTCACGAAACCCGAATTAATCAACAATTAACCCACAACAAGTAAATCAAGCAATGAAAGTAAATGTGCGGAGTTAAAATTTATTATAACTCTACAACAAGATGTGTATAGTGCAAGTATGTGTAGAGGTCGAACACAGGGAGCAGATAGGTAGATCGGGGCACAAGTGCTCAAAAATGTGTGAGTTGTGATCAAATGCCTATTATGCTATTTTTTTGTGGGTTTTTTATTTTATATTTTTTATTTAATTTTTAATTTTATATTTTGTATTTTGATTTTTAATTTACTGATTTTTATATTTTTCTTTTTATATTTTATATTTTTTTTATTTTCTTTTTTTTTTGAATATTGGAAAGTAAAGACAATGTAATAAAAAGGAGAAAGAGATATCTATAAAAATAGGGAAAAATACTCAAAAATAAGCAAATAAAGTCTTTTTTGTCTTTTTATACTTTTTTACTGTTTTTGTGATTTTTGGGAATTTTTAAGAATGTTTTTGGTATTTTTAATTATCAAAATAAAGAAAACAGTGAAGAAAATACAAGGCTGAAACTAAAATGGAGAAATAAAATGGAAATCAGTAGCAAAAATTCTCCAATTTAATTTTCACTTAACGATAATAAAATAAGGAAAATTTGGACACCAAGATTATATTTTTAGGATTTTTGTAGAATTTTTAAGATTTTTATAAAGGTTTTTAGGGTTTTGCAATTTTTAGGAGTTTGGCTTTGTATTTTTTAATGATTTTTGGTCTGGAGCTAAGACACACTAAAGGGAAAATATATTTTTTTGGGATTTTTCTGGAGAGTTTTTATAATTTTTAGGGATTTTCTAAGCTAGACAGTGCATAAAAAGCATGTTTTTGATTTTTAATAAATATTAAAATGCAATAATTATGAAAAACAAAAATATGGCGTGGAAGTACTATGCAACAGAGACTTAAGTTAATTTTTGTAGATTTTTTTTTGGATTTTAGAGATACATGCAATAAATACTAGAAGCATAAGGAAAAATCATGCATGTAGGGGCATTTATGTAATTAGTCAGAAATTCAGGGTCCTACATGCAAATTCCACAAAAAATTATAACTGAAACATAAACTCCTTAGACTAAATTCCCATAGCAAAATTCGTGAGGGGGCGCGCGCAAAAATTCCCAGGTACGCGTGCGTCGCACGCGCGCCTGGTAAGGGCGCGGATGCAATATCCAAAAAGTCCAGGGGTTTTTCAATAAATATTACAAAACATATAAAGCCTCATATGAAAGTTTAAGAAGCGGCTAAGAAATACAAAAATGGCTGGGCGATTAACTGCAATTTACCCAGACCTGGGGGTGATCCAACGGTGCGCAGCCGCTTCACTAATACACGTGTCACGCGAGGATCGCGCGATACCCCTTCGTTTCGTAAGGCCACGATTAGATCCGGGGGGCTCGATCTACGGCTGGAGGACGCCCCGCATCCAACGGCTGCTGCTTTGAAGGATGAACAGACGTGATCCAACGGCTCCAGGTGTGGTTGGAAGAACGAACGAAGAACTCGGCAGTGCCGAGTTTTGTTGAGGTGATGGGCCAGCTTCCGACTGCTAAACCTTCGACCGAGGGGCTCGTCCGACCCCTGCTACTCCTTCCCGACTCCCAGGCGGCCCAGATTGAGCCGACGGCCAATGGGTGGCCCCCAGCCGCTCGCAGAAGCTCCAGCCGACCTGGGGAGGCGTTCTTGGTGTTCGACGAGGCTCAGATGCCTCCTTCAAGCCCTGCAAAAACAAGAGCAAAACACGGCAGAGGTATGCAGAAAAAGCTTGGCTTTTATTGGCGACAGAGTGGGATGCGTGGGGGTGGTGAAGATGGTCGCCGGAGCCCAAGAGCTCCGGCGAGGTGTTCGATTGTGGAAGGGGGCAAAATGATCGAGTAAACTACAAATTAGATGCACGAAACAGATCCTAATGATAACAGCAAAAAAAATGAGGAGAAAAGAAACTAAACTCGACCTCAAGCGGTTGTATACAGCGAGACGAATACCTCACGGCCAACTTGGCCGGAGATGGAGGAAACGCCCACGAGACGCGTCAGGCTTCTCCCAGCTTGGCTGGAGGTGGTGCTGTCACCGCCACCGGTCCGGAGCGCAAGCCAAAGGAAGGAGGAACGGTCAAAATGAGGTTCAAAGTGAAAAGGGCATAGCTGGGCGGTTTTGAAACATGGTCATGGCACGAAGTTCAAGGAGAGATCACGGGCGAGGCTTTGGTCAAAACGCCAAGCCAATGCCTGGGCGTGTAAGATCACATGTAGGACTACAAATTTCGTGAAGAGGCCGACCTCATTCGGTGAAAGGATCGCCCTCCAAAAAGCCGCGAAGTCGAGGAAAAATGCATTCTGACAACTGCCAGACCTCGGTCAGAGAGTTGACCGAGGTCAACCAAGGAAGAGATCTGGTTGGTCCACGTGGACCAACCAGAAAAAACCTTGGCAAAAATGCTTATAAATTCAATAAAAAATAGAAAATGATTTATTTAAATTTTGGTTATAAAATAAAAAACGTTTATTTTTTTATAAACTATTTTATTATGATTTTTATTTATTTTTATGAGACATATTTTTACAATTTTGCATTTATACCCTTATAGGTATCTATATCTATGTATTTCAGTATTTTATTTTTATTTTGGTATTTTATTTTTATTATTTTTGTTTATTATTTTATAAAATTATAAAATACTTTTATATACATAAATATATTTTTATTTTATTTTTCTGATATGTTTTGTATATTTAATAAAATACAAATATGTTTTGTATAGGTATATATATAGGTAATGTATCTATGTATTTTATTTTTAAGTATTTTATTTTTGTTTTTATTTAGGTTTTTATTCTTATTTTAATGTACATAATTATTATAAGTATTATTTACAACATTATAAAAATATAAAATTATAAAAATAATAAATAAATAATAAATTGAATATTTTAATATGTACAAGTATACAATAGGGGTCCAAAACTCAACTTTCAAACCGTAGCTCCGCCAAATGCGAAACCACCGCCATTAAATAGCTTATTTTCTTCTATATACAATTAAAGGTGAGTTTGATGCATTTGGAGTTGTCGTTTGTGAGATACGGGTCTGGGAAGTTGGGATTTTGGATTCTTATTCAGACCATAACTTTTTATCTGTACATTATTTTTCTGTGAAATCAATTTTGTATTTTTATTTATAAAATTATCTACAACTTTCTTGTACAAAGTTTCTTTATTTGATGTATAAAAAGTGGAACCAAAAATAGGTCCCAAAATGAATAAAGAATGAATATAATGTATACAGGTATTTGATCTGCAATTCTGACCTTATCTCCCCCTACTTTATTCCTTGTCGACCTATTCATCAAGATGCCTAGGTCTCGGGATTTCGGGTCATAAAATATTTACAATATTTTATTCTTTTTCTTTTCTTTTCTTTATTCTATAATTTTGGCTTTAAAAACCGCATTTTATACAATATTTACATACATATACATGAATGCTAAAATGCATGAATTAATGCTATTTACACGCATTTACTAGGGTTTTTAAGGCCAAAATGATAGAATAAAGATGATGAAACGTAGATTCATCATCCCCCTGTACTTGCCTTTGCTAGTCCCTAGCAAACACTTATGCAATAAGTGTAGAAAAAGAAAAATAAAGAAAAGAAAAAGAAGAAAGATGGACTAAATTTAATTATCAAACTTGTCTTCGCAAAATCAAAGTTTGGAGCTTAAGTCGGACCTTTGGAATTTTAGTGCGGGCGGAACCTTAATGAGAACCGTGTTTGAAATCCAACAGTCCTTGAGAATCCCAAAACTCTGTCCAAGTCTCCTCAATAGCCAGGTCAGAAACATCTCAACTCATACGCAAACCCTTACGACTATGAATCTGACTCGTACAGTGTAAGTGATGGTGGCTCTCCCCAACTAGAATGACAAAGAGACTGACTTCTCCAGTACGACAACCCAATGATTCCCCAATCCAGCAACTCCATCCTCGAGGAGCGGGGTATTCCCTTCTAAGTTCAAGTGGCAACCAGCTTAAGAGGAGGGGGTGAAGAGAAGAATGGACGGTAGCCAGTGTAGCTACCAGTCCTTGGATGCAAGACCAGTGTAGTCAAGTCATCCTGCTGCAGGCTCTCATGATATGACTTTGGAACTCAAGCTTGCTTATTTTCTTTGTACATACTTGCAGGCTTTTTATTTTTGTACATGCCTGAACTTTTTTTTTTTGAAATACTATTCACAGCAGCATTTACATAAGGAGTTTTTCCTCTTGAGCCAGTAGACTATCCCTCTTTTGAAGCTTTATCGCAACCCACAGCCTCCTGTCTTTAGACTTCCTAATCACTGGACGGGTTGGGGTGCACTTCCCTCCCTAGAGGAGGACAAGTGTTTCCACTTGTGTGCGTCTCATACCGGCAAATCCAATCCCCTCACCACTCCAACTGAGTTGAGCCATGTGAAAGGTGCATGTGTCCAAGTTAGGTCATTATCAACAAGAGTCGTACGTGTGCTCCGAAATACTCTACTTAGGCAGTCAAGAATCCATTGAACCAAGTCCCATGATTCTCAAAGAATTAAGTCAACTAGACCTGAAGTACCTCAAACCCAGTTCCTATAAGGTTCCTGTTATTAGGTAGATTTTTAAGGTCCAATCAAGCTCCAATCTCCGGATTTTACTTAGACTTGTTCAACTCTCAAACTCAATCCGAAAAAATGTGAATGCCATGCAAAAAATATTTTTGTGATGCAATTTTCAAGGATTTTGAACTTTTTATGGATTTTTGAAAATATGATGATGATGCATATGCAGATGCATTTTTTTTGTATTTTTCCAAAAGATTTTTCAAATGTTTTTGGATTTTAATTTTGCAAGTGTTTTTGGGATTTTTGAAAAGAAAAAGTTTTGGCTGAAAACTAGGTTAAAAATATGTACACGGGAGTGCTTCTTATATACAAGAAGTGAGTTTGAAGAATTTACAGGGTAAGTGATCAATTTTATACATATATATAAGATGGATTTTGGTGTGATGTGTATATTCCTCAAACTTATTTGAAAACAAATTTTCACACAATTTTTGAAAACTATAGTCCAAAATAATTTTAACAAACATTTTTGCAAACATGTACACACATTTGAAAATCATTTTGCAAAGGTTTTCAAAACAGTATATATAGGTTTTTCAAAATATTTTTGCAACCATTTTTCAAACCATTTGCAAATCATTTTTCAAACATTTTATTTCACACAAAGAAAAGAAATTTTACAATCCACACAATTTCACACAGGTTGGAAACATGTAACAAAACATTTTCAAAATAGTTTTCAATAAATGTTCACAAAGATTTTCAAACTATTTTTCAAACATTTTGCAAAAAACATTTTCACCTGATTTATTAATCAGTAAATACAAAAAGAATTTGAGGAATAATCACATCTTTTTATTAAGGATTTTTAATGAATTTTAAAGAATTTTTAGCCATATTATTAGGAGAATACGAAAGTACGAGTTATGGCTAAAGTATATACGCAGTATATACGACCCCCCTATACTTAGCTTGAGCTATGTCCTCATAGATCGGAGAGAAAAGCGAAGACATAACTCGTACTGAGTATAAGAAAATCGAAAGAATAAATAAATAAAGGAATGGATGAACAATGAATGAGAAGTTGACCGTCCCCCCTATACTTAGGATCAAATAATCCTAAGTATAGCAGACTGTACACAAAGCAGGGAGGGTCAAGGGTGGGAATGAACAGATCGTACTCAGATTGTCTCCCCCTATACTTAGGGTAAGATATCCCTAAGTATAGACAAGAAGAAGAGACAATGGAGAGGATCGAAATGAAAATGAAAGAAACTCGGGGTGCCAACCCCCCTATACTTAGGACAAAGTACGTCCTAAGTATGGAAAACTGTCTACAAGGGCGGCACCTTTTTGATAGATACAGAAGATAGAATAGGAAAAGAAGAAAAGAAGAAAAGAAGAAAATAAATCAAAAGATGGAAAGATAGATCAGAGGATATACACATCACTCCCCCTATACTTAGGGTAAAAGAAGCCCTAAGTATAGGCGGCAACAGGAGTGATGATACGGACGAAGAAAGAGCACTCGGCTCGTCCATCCCCCTATACTTAGGACAAAGTACGTCCTAAGCTAGGCTGACACGAGAATGGGTGGACGAGCAATACGGAAGAGAGAACAGAAGCACACAAAGGTGAATATACAACAGAGATGGATGTACACATGATCAAGAAGGTTGAAAGCGAACCTTCTTGCGGGACTGCTGCGGAATAGATCTAGTGTGGTGCAGGTCGACATCGGGGTCCACAGTGGACGGAATCCGATCAGGGTCGACGGGGTGTAAGTCCTCAGTGGCCCTAGGGTGTGAAGGCACAGACGGATCAGTGAAAGAAGTGCGGCTAGGTCCGGCCTTGAGAGGCTCGCTGATATCAAAGTGGAATGGGACGAACTCATCATCATCGGAAGAAGTGTACTCGGAGTCGTCCTGCGAGGTGTCATCCAGGTCAAAATCAAAAGGCACGAACTCATCGGTGGAAGTAGTCGAACTCTGCTCGTCCTCTATAATCTCAACCGGGTCATCTTTATCATCAAAAGGCCCGAATCTCTGAAGAAAAGCGACTAAATCAAATTCGGCCTTAGTCTCATCAGTATCTACATGGACAGGAGCGGACTCATCAGTGGAAGTAGTCGAAACATGTCTGTCCTGTATAGTCTCTAAATCTGCCCTCCGCTCAATGGTATCGATCGTGTAAATCCCACGGATGTCATCAACACAACGCCAAGTCCCAGAAGAAGGAACGTCGAGGTCCATGCGTTCCGAGTTTTCCTCAACCGGGAGGAATTCTCGGGTCTCAGTGGAATCCAATAGACAACAAAATTCTCTGATAGTATCATCAAGGTCATGGTCCTCGAGGTCAGCCAAGATAGGTGTGGTCACATCAGGTACAGGTCTCTGGTCGGCAGTGGGTGCGGTGATCACTGCTTCGCCCTCGTCAGCAGGACGGAAGCGAATCTCTCCTGATCCGTAATCAATAACGACCCTCGCAGAGGCGAGGAATGGTCGTCCCAGGATGATTGGAGAGTGCTCCCCTGTGGAGGTCTCCATGGGCAATACGACAAAATCAACGGTGTAGCTCGTGCCCTGAATCGAGATGACGGCGTTTTCAAGGATACCCTTCGGCCTCTTTATTGATCCATCAGCAAACTGTACGATCATCCTGGTCTTCTTGAGAGGCCCTAAGTGAAGAGACTGTACCAGCAAGAAGGGTATGATGCTAATCGAAGCACCGTCGTCTAGGAGAGTGCGATCACATGTGAAGTCAGAGATGGTGCAGCTAATGAAAGGTGTGGCAGTGTTCCTCTTCTTGGGAATGGGACGGTGTGTGATGGCGTGGGCAATGGCCATGGTCAAAATATGACGCTCAGATCTGCTCCTCCGCTTTCTCTTTTTGGGAAGAGGAGCAGACATATGGGTCATGGCCTGCTGAAGTGGGGCACGGATAATATCATGAATAGTGGCCACCACTTCGGGTTCAGATAGCATTTTTTTGAATTTTTGGACTTCCTCCATACAAGGGAGGAAGTCAGAATCATCATATACACAAGGCATGCCAAGAGCAGTCTGTACAGTGGCATCCTCGGGATCAAAGGTGGGACTGGGTGTGAGAGGCTGTGTGGTCAAAGGATCTGGCAAGTGGTACCCCTCCTCACAGTCTGACTCAATCATGTGGCTCCCAAAATCTTTTTGTGTTTTTAAATTTTTCTCATTTTTTTGTATTTTGGGCGATTGCAAGCTCCCATATAAATCCTCGAGTGAACCCATATCATCAAATGGTGGAATATCACGGTCGCTCTTATTGATACTAATGAGGGTGTCAATCCTCTGTCTCATATGATCCATCATCTGGGTCAAGTGCTCAAGGGTGGACTCCATGAAAGTTGACTCCATCAGCTCAGTCTCGGGTGGATGTGAAGGTGGAGGCGGATAATACACCGGTGGAGAGAAAGGTGGGTGTGGGAAGAAATCCGAGTCCTGATGCTGTGGATGAGGCGGATATGTACAAAAGTCAGGAGCAAAGTCCTCCTGGAAAAAAGGAGGTGGACCGGCTGGAGTGAACGAGTGATCCGCAAAATCCGGATAGAATACGCTCCAGTCGGCCATCTCGAAAACAAAAGAAAAACGATCGGGAGAGCACGACGGTCAAGTCAAGAGAGTGGAGAAGAAGGCGCAAATGCGCGGGGATGATCTAGGACACACTCAAAACAATCACAAACAAAAATGAAAAGAAGACAACCCTCAATTCACCTACTCAACTCGGTGAAGACCACAAATGCGGTCTTTTATCTTGTCTGTTTTAGAGTTAGGTGAGAAGTCAAAAATTTCACAAACACTTAGGGGGCTGAATATGGGATTTGGGCACTAACCTTAGTGTGTGCGCGAGCAAGTAAAACGAAGACAATGAGGGGATTACTCGCCCCAATACAAGATTTTCCTTTTGATCGGTTTTAGGGTCAAGTAAAATTAGCAGTCCCAATTGTATTTGGTTATCACTTTTTTTGGATTTTTAGTAAAAAATGCACGTTCCTATCGGGGAGTCAATTCCTTTAAGCACCTAGGTGATCAAAATCAGAGGTAGAGTCGGAAAAGCAATGCAAGCGATCAAAACGATGATGGATGCTAAAGCGTAAATGCTCACCTTGCCTCCAGCACTCTACATGCAAGGATGCTCAGCAGAATTGAAACCTAGCTATATGCAAATGCAAAAGTCGATGAAATCGCCCTAGGTTCAGAAATTGCTATTAGCAGCAAGAACCACAAGTTGACCGCCAATCCTCAACCCTAGAGTCCGGTCTAGGCTCACCCCTCCTCTGCTCAACAAATTGAGGGTAGGAGAAAGCGCTTTGCGGGGAGAGCTCGCGGCGCGACGGATTGAAGGTGATGATCAACTGTTTAAAATTTGACTAAGTCCAAACGAAACTATAGGCACATGCAAGGGTGATTAATGTGTTTGGATCTAATCTATCGCAAGCAATCCTAAAACTAGGGGCTCAATCACACAAAATAAAGAAAATCGAAAATCGAAAAACAAAGTAAAAAATGCGATGAAAACCGTAAAAAGCCGCGGTGAGCCCCCAGGTGAACAGACACCTGGAAGTTAGGCTCAAGAGTCCAAGTCTGGGGGTACCTGTATTATTACAAATTAAGTCTCTCACTCACTTAAATTACAAAAATAAATGCAATGAAATAAAATGCAACTAAAGTAGAGCGCGGTCTTCAAAAATTCTCTTCTCGTCTCCTTGGTGCTAGGTGGCTAAGCCAGCTTCACGTGGGTGCTTCGGCACCTCGAGTGACGCGCCTCCCTCGGTCCGCGGTACCTCGCAGAAAGTCAACAAAGAAAAGGATTAGACAGCTCAAGAGATATATCAATAATACAAATAGAAATAAAAGCCGCGAAGTGCAGAAAAATGATCACAACACAAAACAAAAACTCGAACTACGCGCAGTTGCTCCCCGGCAACGGCGCCATTTGTTTAACATGGAAATCGCAGAGGTCGTGTTGACTCACAAGGCGAATCAACAGTCGCTGATTTGACCTCCAACGAAATCCGAAATTCAAACAACAATTAACCCCAACAAGTAAATCAAGCAATGAAAGTAAATGTGCGGAGTTAAAATTTATTATAACTCTACAACAAGATGTGTATAGTGCAAGTATGTGTAGAGGTCGAACACAGGGAGCAGACAGGTAGATCGGGGCACAAGTGCTCAAAAATGTGTGAGTTGTGATCAAATGCCTATTATGCTATTTTTTTGTGGGTTTTTAATTTTATATTTTTTTATTTAATTTTTAATTTTATATTTTGTATTTTGATTTTTAATTTACTGATTTTTATATTTTTCTTTTTATATTTTATATTTTTTTTATTTCCTTTTTTTTGAATATTGGAAAGTAAAGACAATGTAATAAAAAGGAGAAAGAGATATCTATAAAAATAGGGAAAAATACTCAAAAATAAGCAAATAAAGTCTTTTTTGTCTTTTTATACTTTTTTACTGTTTTTGTGATTTTTGGGAATTTTTAAGAATGTTTTTGGTATTTTTAATTATCAAAATAAAGAAAACAGTGAAGAAAATACAAGGCTGAAACTAAAATGGAGAAATAAAATGGAAATCAGTAGCAAAAATTCTCCAATTTAATTTTCACTTAAAGATAATAAAATAAGGAAAATTTGGACACCAAGATTATATTTTTAGGATTTTTGTAGAATTTTTAAGATTTTTATAAAGGTTTTTAGGGTTTTGCAATTTTTAGGAGTTTGGCTTTGTATTTTTTAATGATTTTTGGTCTGGAGCTAAGACACACTAAAGGGAACAAAATATATTTTTTGGGATTTTTCTGGAGAGTTTTTATAATTTTTAGGGATTTTCTAAGCTAGACAGTGCATAAAAAGCATGTTTTTGATTTTTAATAAATATTAAAATGCAATAATTATGAAAAACAAAAATATGGCGTGGAAGTACTATGCAACAGAGACTTAAGTTAATTTTTGTAGATTTTTTTTTGGATTTTAGAGATACATGCAATAAATACTAGAAGCATAAGGAAAAATCATGCATGCAGGGGCATTTATGTAATTAGTCAGAAATTCAGGGTCCTACATGCAAATTCCACAAAAAATTATAACTGAAACATAAACTCCTTAGACTAAATTCCCATAGCAAAATTCGTGAGGGGGCGCGCGCAAAAATTCCCAGGTACGCGTGCGTCGCACGCGCGCCTGGTAAGGGCGCGGATGCAATATCCAAAAAGTCCAGGGGTTTTTCAATAAATATTACAAAACATATAAAGCCTCATATGAAATTTTAAGAAGCGGCTAAGAAATACAAAAATGGCTGGGCGATTAACTGCAATTTACCCAGACCTGGGGGTGATCCAACGGTGCGCAGCCGCTTCACTAATACACGTGTCGCGCGAGGATCGCGCGATACCCCTTCGTTTCGTAAGGCCACGATTAGATCCGGGGGGCTCGATCTACGGCTGGAGGACGCCCCGCATCCAACGGCTGCTGCTTTGAAGGACGAACAGACGTGATCCAACGGCTCCAGGTGTGGTTGGAAGAACGAACGAAGAACTCGGCAGTGCCGAGTTTTGTTGAGGTGATGGGCCAGCTTCCGACCGCCAAACCTTCGACCGAGGGGCTCGTCCGACCCTTGCTGCTCCTTCCCGACTCCCAGGCGGCCCAGATTGAGCCGACGGCCAATGGGTGGCCCCCAGCCGCTCGCAGAAGCTCCAGCCGACCTGGGGAGGCGTTCTTGGTGTTCGACGAGGCTCGGATGCCTCCTTCAAGCCCTGCAAAAACAAGAGCAAAACACGGCAGAGGTATGCAGAAAAAGCTTGGCTTTTATTGGCGACAGAGTGGGATGCGCGGGGGTAGTGAAGATGGTCGCCGGAGCCCAAGAGCTCCGGCGAGGTGTTCGATTGTGGAAGGGGGCAAAATGATCGAGTAAACTACAAATTAGATGCACGAAACAAATCCTAATGGTAACAGCAAAAAAAATGAGGAGAAAAGAAACTAAACTCGACCTCAAGCGGTTGTATACCGCGAGACGAATACCTCACGGCCAACTTGGCCGGAGATGGTGGAAACGCCCACGAGACGCGTCAGGCTTCTCCCAGCTTGGCTGGAGGTGGTGTTGTCACCGCCACCGGTCCGGAGCGCAAGCCAAAGGAAGGAGGAACGGTCAAAATGAGGTTCAAAGTGAAAAGGGCATGGCTGGGTGGTTTTGAAACATGGTCATGGCACGAAGTTCAAGGAGAGATCACGGGCGAGGCTTTGGTCAAAACGCTAAGCCAATGCCTGGGCGTGTAAGATCACATGTAGGACTACAAATTTCGTGAAGAGGCCGACCTCATTCGGTGAAAGGATCGCCCTCCAAAAAGCCGCGAAGTCGAGGAAAAATGCATTCTGACAACTGCCAGACCTCGGTCAGAGAGTTGACCGAGGTCAACCAAGGAAGAGATCTGGTTGGTCCACGTGGACCAACCAGAAAAAACCTTGGCAAAAATGTTTATAAATTCAATAAAAAATATAAAATGATTTATTTAAATTTTGGTTATAAAATAAAAAACGTTTATTTTTTTATAAACTATTTTATTATGATTTTTATTTATTTTTATGAGATATATTTTTACAAGTTTGCATTTATACCCTTATAGGTATCTATATCTATGTATTTCAGTATTTTATTTTTATTTTGGTATTTTATTTCTATTATTTTTGTTTATTATTTTATAAAATTATAAAATACTTTTATATACATAAATATATTTTTATTTTATTTTTCTGATATGTTTTGTATATTTAATAAAATACAAATATGTTTTGTATAGGTATATATATAGGTAATGTATCTATGTATTTTATTTTTAAGTATTTTATTTTTGTTTTTATTTAGGTTTTTATTCTTATTTTAATGTACATAATTATTATAAGTATTATTTACAACATTATAAAAATATAAAATTATAAAAATAATAAATAAATAATAAATTGAATATTTTAATATGTACAAGTATACAATAGGGGTCCAAAACTCAACTTTCAAACCGTAGCTCCGCCAAATGCGAAACCACCGCCATTAAATAGCTTATTTTCTTCTATATACAATTAAAGGTGAGTTTGATGCATTTGGAGTTGTCGTTTGTGAGATACGGGTCTGGGAAGTTGGGATTTTGGATTCTTATTCAGACCATAACGTTTTATCTGTACATTATTTTTCTGTGAAATCAATTTTGTATTTTTCTTTATAAAATTATCTACAACTTTCATGTACAAAGTTTCTTTATTTGATGTATAAAAAGTGGAACCAAAAACAGGTCCCAAAATGAATAAAGAATGAATATAATGTATATAGGTATTTGATCTGCAATTCTGACCTTATCTCCCCCTACTTTATTCCTTGTCGACCTATTCATCAAGATGCCTAGGTCTCGGGATTTCGGTTAAAATATTTACAATATTTTATTCTTTTTCTTTTCTTTTCTTTATTCTATAATTTTGGCTTTAAAAACCGCATTTTATACAATATTTACATACATATACATGAATGCTAAAATGCATGAATTAATTCTATTTACACGCATTTACTAGGGTTTTTAAGGCCAAAATGATAGAATAAAGATGATGAAACGTAGATTCATCAGTGATATGTCCTCAGAGCATGAAAAGCAAGGAAAAAGACATAGCTCGTGCTAAGCGTAGGAGAACAAGAATGGCAAAAAATGTATAGAAGTCGTCCCGCCCCCCTATACTTAAGCTTTGGCAACCTAAGCGTAGAAGAAGATCAAAAATGGGTCGGACGAGGTCAAGAGTGGAAATGGATGAGAATATATACATGATGGGCATCGTCCCCCCTATACTTAGGCTCGGGTCAGCCTAAGTATAGGACAGGAGTGAGTATGAAGACCGATGGGATCTGGAGAATGTACAACGAATGGTCAATAGACTCAGGTGACTCTTCCCCTATACTTAGGATCTGGTCATCCTAAATATAATCGTAGAATGAAAATATATGAAGCCAGGGCAAGTGACTGGAGTTACGGGAGGAAGGGGGAGAATATACATAGGAAGGATGAGTATATACAAGGATCGTGATCTGAATCTTTTCGATGATGCTGATGGCGAGAGCTCACTGCTGCAAGGTCTCATGCGCGACTCTATGTGTATCTATTGAGTCTGTCTCACGCACGAATAAAATCTCCTCAACATGGACTAACTATTCATTGGGTTCGACAAAGTACTTCAGTAGTTGTCCATTGACTAGGGATGTATGTGCTCGATCTGTAAGATCTGAGATCTCTATTTATCCACTATCATGCACAGCACGGACTATGAATGGACCCGTCCACTTGGATTTTAGCTTACCTTGGAAAACCTTCAGCCTCGCATTGAACAACCATACCTTCTGTCCATGAACAAAGGTCTTTCATCTGATATATCTATCATGCCAACGCTTTACCTTCCTTGTACACCAAATTGTTGTCATATGCACAAGCTCATTCAGATCCATCTCTCTCTATTTCTGCCCTAGGTGTGTGTTCTAGTTGACCTTCTTGATTGCCCATTCAGATTTGTCCACTATTTCAGCAGGAAAATGGCACGGCTTCCCAAATACCATCCTGAATGGGGAGGTTCCTAATGGTGTCTTGTAAGCTGTACTATATGCCCAAAGGACCTGATCCAAAATCTGAGACCAGTCCTTCCTGTCTGGGCGGACAAGCTTCTGCAATATGGTCTTCACCTCCCTATTCGACATCTCTGCCATGCCATTGGTCTGTGGGTGGTAAGGACTAGCGACACAGTATTCGATGTCGTAATCCTTTAAGAGCTTCTTCACATCTCTGTTCACAAAATGTCTACCCCCATCAGATATCAAAACTTTAGGGATCCCGAACGTAGAGATGATGTGATCTCTAATGAATTTATAGACAGTCCTGCGGTCTGCGGCTAGGGTTGGGATAGCCTCCACCCACCTTAACAGATAATCTACCGCAAGAAGGATGTATTTGAATCTGTGGCTAACCGGGAATGGGCCCATGAAGTCGATGCCCCAGGCGTCAAAGACATCACAAATGATGACAGGCTGCATCAACATCTCATCCTTGGAACCAACGGTTCCTCCCATTCGCCGGCATACCGGGTACGATTTCGCAAAGGTGAGCGCATCGTGAAACAGAGTCGTCCAGTATAAGCCACATTAAAGTACCTTCCATGCGGTCCTCTTCTCAGAGTGGTGTCCTCCTTCCTCCAGACTGTGGCATAAAGTAAGGACACTCTGATATTCCTCCTGAGGAATACACCGTCTCCAGACACAATCCGGTCCTTCAAAGAAAAGGATCAGATCCTCCCAATGGTAATGTCATGCGTCCGACTTAAGTCAGTCTATGTGGCTCTTGGGCCAATCTTCGGGAACTTTCTTGGAGACAAGATAGTTCACGATGTTGGCGTACCATGGGAGTGAGTCAATAACAAAAATCGACTCGTCAGGGAAGGAGTCTCGAATAGGCGTATCCTCAGAAGCATCTAGATTTTTGAGACAGGACAGGTAATCAGCCACTACGTTTTTTTCTAGGTTTATCTCTAATGTCCAAATCAAATTCCTGGGTGAGAAGAATCCACCTGAGAAGACGCGCCTTCGCGTCCTTCTTTTCCATTAAGTATCGTAGTGTTGTATGGTATGTGAACACAATTACCTTGGATCCAATCAAATGAGATCTAGACTTATCCAAGACGAACACTAGCGTAAGAATCTCCTTTTCGATAAATGTATAGTTACGCTGAGCGGTACAAGCAATTTGCTTGCGTAGTTTATAGCAAACGGGAAGCCATCCCTCCTCTGTCCTAACACAGCCCCAACAGCAAAATCTGAGGCATCCGTCATGATCTCAAAAGGAAGAGACCAATATGAGGCTTATAGGATCGAGACGTCCATGATCATCCCTTCTAATTGCTTAAAGGCCTCAAGACATTTATGATCGACAACAAACTCCATGTCTTTGCCTAAAAGCTCAGTTAGTGGTCGGGCAATTTTTGAAAAATCTTTGATAAATCTCTGATAAAATCCAACATGCCCAAGGAATGACCGTAACTGTTTCACGTTGGTTGGTGGATGGAGTCGTCTGATCACGTCCACCTTGGCAGGGTCAACCTCCATTCCTCTCTTGGAGATGACATGCCCCAACACAATGCCCTCCATCACTATGAAGTGACTTTTCTCCCATGAGAGCACCAGATTAACCTCACAACACCTTTTGAGGACTCGATCCATATTCCTAAGAAAGGATTCAAAGGAATTGTCGTGGACCGAGAAGTCATCCATGAAGACTTCCAGGAATTCACCGACCATTTCGGCGAATACTGTAATCATGCACCTTTGAAATGTACCCGGAGCATTGCATGACCCAAAGGGTTTGCGCCTGAAAGCATAGGTACCAAAGGGGCATGTGAACGTGGTTTTCTCCTAGTCCTCAGGAGCTATGGCTACTTCATTGTAGCCCGAGAATCCATCTAAGAAGCAGAAGAATTCTTTTCCCACTAATCTTTCTAAGATCTGATCAATGAATGGAAGGAGAAAATGATCCTTCTTCTCTGCGGCATTCAGGCGTCTGTAATCCACACAGACGTGCCAAGACGTGGGTACTCGTGTCACGATCTCCTCTTCGTCCTCATTGGTGGTTGTCCGGATTCCCCAGCAACGGTGCCATTTTGACACACCTCTGACTACCTTACCTAATTTAACCAGATTAAAGATCGAATTAAATGTGACATTCATTGTAGTCAGGTAAATGAGACTGATCAAAAATCACTCAGATTAATGTTCAATTATACACAAGCGGCAAATTTATTTTACTTGGGCAAGCCCAAGGTCGAACTCAGGGAGGCAGCTTTCTCCTTGGGTTGATTTGAAGTTAATTTTGATGTAAGATTTTCAAGAGAATATTTTTGGTGTTTTTATATTTTTATGCAATTAAGGAAAAGTTTGATGCAATGTCAAGCCAAATTTTAAGGTTAAATCACAAATGATAGTCAAATGAAGTCCAAAATTAATGAAACTTGACAAGAATATGAAATGCAATGAAACTAAGTGACTGTAATTTTTGGAATTTTAGACTCTAAATGAATTAACTATGAATTTAATAAGAATGCAGGGTAGTTTTTGCAAAATTAATTTTAGTAAATACCAAAAAACATTATTTTCAGGTATAAAAATTATCCTAGATGGTTCTATGTGAGAGGAATCCAGGAAAATTAACAAACCTAAAAATTGATGTATATTGGACCTATTAAAAATCAATTTAGCAAAATACTATTCAATTTATTCAGGCCTCGTGATACGTGCAAATGCTATGATTTTTGGGCACGGTATAGAAAAACTTAAATTAGATCTAATGTGATTTTATGATGATTTTTGGAGCAACAAATAATTTAATAATTAATTTAAAGCATAGTGGGCAAACTATGTCAAATTCCACAAGAATAATAATATTAAATTCTTCAATGCTCACAAAAATATGACACATGTCACAAAGATAAAGCACAAGTTTAGCTACAACATGCAATTTTTGGAATTTAAAAATGAGGCTAAATGAATGCCTAAAAGTGCGTGCAAACACAGGGACCAAAATGCAAAACAGAATTTAAAATTGCTTAAATTAAAACATGCGTACAGGGACTAAAGTGCAAATACCTATAATGCTAGGGATATGCGTGCAAAATATCCACGGGGACATGTGCGCCTCACGTGATGTGCCTGGCAGGGACTAAAATGTAATTATGGAAACTTGTAGGGGCCTCGGTGTAATTTACCCAGACCTCACATGAAAGACATGTGGGATGCTAGGATCATGAGGCATTGGAGGCTCGGGCAGTGGCTCGGATGCTCTGGAGGCTCAGGCATGCTTTGGGTCTTGCTTCGGGTGCTCCGAGCCTAGGGTCAGGGAAAAGGCTCGGAGGGCACTACATGGCTGTCTGAGAACCGTTAGATCAGGATGGTCCAACGGTGATGACGGCGAAAGGAGTGGCTTGATGCGAGCCATTATATCAAGATGGATCCAACGGTATCTGTAGCTTCTGGCAAGGGCGACGTGGCAAAGTGTGGACCGTTAGATCCTCCTGATCCAACGGATACTGATGCAGACGACGTGGCTCGATCGGGACCGTTCGATCAAGGCGATCGGACGGTGGCTGGGCGTATTGTTCCTTCCGGCTGCCGCCTCCTATGGCAGACTTGGCTGGGCTCAGGAGGAGCCCTCCTGGCTCCGCCGCCTTCCCCCGTGGTCGGTGTAGATCGCTGGAGGCTCCTGGATAGCTCGGAATGATGGTGAAAGCTTCGCGGAGAGACTGGGACGTTTAGGAGCTGCTGAGGGTGTCCGTAGGACGGTGGCGACGAAGACCGAAGTCGCTCCGGTGAGATGTCTGACCAGTGAAGAAAACGGACTTATAGGGTTAGGGTATGGAAAGAAATGGTGCGCTCGAGCTCGTGGACGTACAGTGAGTGCAGTGAGGCCTAAGGC
Organism: Ottelia alismoides; assembly: GCA_037367405.1. Classification (NCBI taxonomy): domain Eukaryota; kingdom Viridiplantae; phylum Streptophyta; class Magnoliopsida; order Alismatales; family Hydrocharitaceae; genus Ottelia; species Ottelia alismoides. The sequence goes on from JAZKJV010007862.1 coordinate 86,816, forward strand.
TTGATGGTGAGAGCATGTGGTAGTGTTCTTCCACCGTGGCCGACAGAGCTGTGGTCAGAAGTGGTGCGATGGGTCATGGGGGCGAATGAATGGTTGCGCGAAGATCAGAGCTCCAAGGCGGAGCTCAGGCGATGATCAATCGGTGGAGATGAAGAGCGGAGAAGGCAGGAAAAAGGCGAGAAGTTCGGTCGAGAAGAAGATGAAGATTGAAGGAGGAATGGATGAAGCTACCTGGGAATGGAGGCTCGGGGAAGAGCTTCCGGTCATCGCTCAAGGGTCGGTAGCGGCCCGAGCTCGTGCAGCTCGTCGGAGAAGCTGTTGCACGGTGTAACTACGTTGTGGATCTCGTCGGAGGTGGACCACCGTCGTCGCTCGCTTTCACACTCAATCACTATCACCGATGGGTAGGTAGGAGCTCTAGGGTACCTCGTACTAGGGTGGATGGTGTCGAAGGTGGACGGAGGCGGGGTATTCATAAGGAAAAGATGGAGATCCGGGTATTGGAGGCGTGGTGTTCGTGGGGTTTGTGGAGCGCAGGAGAAGGATATCATAGTACGCATGGGTGCTGGCGAGGATGGAGGGAGTGTGGGCTACGTCGTGGGATGTTCAATGGGCAGAGATGGTGGCTGATATGGCGACGAAAATAGAAAGGGCGGAGAGGAAGCGCGAGGTGGGCGACGTGGGTGAGGCTTCCTCGGGAGGAAGAAGGAGACATCGTAGCCGTTGGATCTCGCAATCCAACGGCCTGGAGGTGGGCACGAGGGAGCGGGTAGGATTAGATCCTGGTGATGCAATTTAAGGGCTCAGAAAGCGCTACGTGGCATGATGGGATGAAGGTGCTAACTGACGGTGGAGATGAGATCTGGGATGAAGATCCAAGGGTTGGGGTTTAGGCGGAATTGGTCGATGACGATAAAAGCACCTGGCGATGATCGTGTGGTGACAATAAAGACATGTGGTTGGCTGAGAAGAAGGCACTGACTGACGGTCTAGATGAGATCTAGGCCTAGATCAGACGGTTGTGAACTGATGCGACGTGAACGGCCGAGATCTGAAGGAAGGGGAGGTCATCGGGTGGCTATGGGTGTGACGCGTGGCGCTAGGAGGTGGAGGCGCTGGTGATCGGCCCAGATTTGATCTGGGCCTTGATTGGACGGTCAAGATTTGAAGCGACAATGAATGGTCAAGATTTGAAGAGGTAGGAAGCGATCTGATGGCCAGAAGAAGGGGCGCGTGGCGAGCGGATGAGTGGGTCGCGTGGCACAACCAGAGAGAGCCACGTGGCCCAATCAAAATGGCTGAGGAAGAATGTGAAATAAGATGGAGAAAATAGCCGAATTTGGAGAAACTCAAAATATGAAAGTTGTAGATCTCGATGAGATCTGCACGTTTCATGTTGACCAAAAATGGAAACGAGGTTGAATAAAATAATAAAATACAAGGGTACAAATATACATACATATAGTATACAATGGGGGCCCAAAACCCAAGTTTTGCATACGAGCTCCGATTTTAATGAAATTGGTCTCATTTTGAAGGTCTTTGAATATATATTAATTTAAAAGTAAGTAGACCTAGATCGGAAGCTGTATGAGAGATATGTACATTCTAAGGTCCATGGTCTCAAACTTGGTTTGAGGTTTTATTTATCAATTTTACATGTTAGCGTTTTTTGGTATTGTTCTTGTGTTAGTGTTAGCAATATATACAATATAGAGTGAATTTATGAGATTTAGGGTTAGTGTAAAATATATACATATAGGTGATCTTTACAAGTGGATTTGGCTTCTTATTTAGTGCAAATGTGGATGCTAAAATGTAGATGTTATCAATGCATGTATGAATACTAATTATGCAGTATTGGTGGAAATATGCCTCTAATTACTCGAGGACAAGGCTCTATTTTCTACTTTAAGAGTGATGAATCACAGATTCATCACCTAACGGACCCATAATCTTTGTCAATTACCTCTACGACCTTTGAAACATCCTAATTCCTCCCTCGACCTCGTAAACTTGCTCTGTCTTACCATACGAACCCTATCGTTAAATTGGCATATCGAGAGTTAACTTCCTTGGGTTAAAAACGAGTTAATCTAATCAACCCACGATCAGATAGCTAGAATTAACCAAAAGAAGAAAAAAATAGTGGAAGGCGGTCGGCATCAAGGGGGATGGTGCTCGACCTGGGCTGGAGCAAGTGAGGGGAGGGGGAAGGGCACTCGACCTGGAGGGGGTGAGGCTTCCAGGCAGAGAGTGGGTCACTGATGAATCTCTGATTCTCACTCTTTATTCTTTTATTTTAGCTATTTATCTTGGTGAAGCATCATGTAAATATGTGTAAATACAATAAGTTAGCATTCAGCATGCATATGTTAACTTTGTATATTTAGCATGTAGTTGTGCAAAAAAAGGATAAAGGAAAAGAAAAAGGAAGGAGGTATTTAGAATAAATATAGAGTGACCTGAACCCCAAGAGAAGGTCAAGCCTTGACCTGATCGCCAAAAAAATAAGTAGAGAGAGATATGGCTTACTCTATATTGTACATATTACTTATGTCTGTAAATAATCATTCTGAAAAATAAAAATATTCTTTTTACCTCCTTGTAGATAGTCCTAAAAAACAAAAATAAAATAAAAAGATTAATTAGAAAAGTAAAATAAAAACAAGAATAAAATCCTCGTTTCTTGTACAAAATACATGTTTATAGATAGCACCCCCTATTTATTTAAAAATTGTACATAACTCAATAAAATAAAATAAAAATACTTTTTATTCAAAAAATTATGTTATAAATGAATAAAATACAAAATGGGAGTATTTGTGTAAAAATAACAAAATAAAAATAATTGTACAAAATATATAGGTATATTATACATGTATATAACACATCATAATGTATAGAGATTAACTTATTTTCACAAAAATAATTAAAAATCACAAAAAAATAAATTAAAAAGTAATAAACATTTTTATTTTATTACCTTTTATTTTGAAGTCATTTACTATTTTTGTTCATTTTGTGAATATTTTGTAAAATCCTTTTTTCTGATTGGTCGGGACGAATGTTGACCGTGGGTCAACGACCTCTTCAAGGCTTGACCCGACTCGACCCATCTTGCCAGAGCCAGTTCTCCCCTTTTTCTTGGTCGGGTCGAGCCTCCTTTTGATCTGAGTCTTCGCCCGCACCTCCTCCTGAGATCTAGCATCTTCATGAATCCCTAGGAAGGCACGGATATTCTTAGGGTTGCCGCCCTCTCCAATTCTTTCACAAACCTGGGAAGCTTATATAGCATCTTCTTCGACTCCCTGGCGCTGCAGCTCGTTCCTCGCCCCTTCTTCCAGCCCTAGACACCTCAGGTTGAGTGACAGCTACCAGAGGGATCCCTCGGATTGGAGTTTGATGGTCGGGGTTCGTAGCGCAGGTACGTGGTCGGTGAGTGTCACCGCATCTAGCCTCCCTGCCTTCCGCAGCGAGGTCGAGGCCATTACCTTGTCAACCATCACCGCTTGGAGCTCAGGAGTACTCTCAGATCTTCAGGTATCATTTCTATCCCACGTTGCTTGCCTTTGGATTCATTCTTTCCATTCCGCTCTGCCGCCAGTTCAATTGCTCCGACCATCTAGTCAGAACCCTGATATCCAAACCCATCCGTTCAGATCGATGCATCGTATCGCCCTTCACCTTCTCCCGCAACCTGTTCACCCTATAGCTAACCATCGGGTTGAGATTAGGCTCGGTCTCCCTTCCTCACGTTCGTCAGAGATCAACCATCTGCCTCACCGTCGCTTCTTTCCCTTTTAGCGTCAATAATCTGGACCGGAGCTTCGCCCCCAGTCCTAGCTTTGCATCGCAGGTGCCCCGGCATGCAAGGAACCCCTGTAGAGCTCCCATTTGCTCAAGCAGAGCACTCCCAGGTGGTCGGCCATCACCACGACCATCCGGCCACTCCCACCTCCATCAGACCCTCCAACCAGTCGCGATGTGCTTCCGCAAAGCTGGTGGACCTCTTTGGGTGCTCATCAGACCAGTGGATCACCGCCAGCATCCGATTGAAGCTCGCCCAAGAGTTGTTCTTCCAGCATCCTCATCCACCGTCAGATCGGCATTCATCTGCCAGATTAGATCCTAGCCGCCGACCGTCGTAGCTTTTTAGCCGTCAGATCTGACGCGTCTGACCGCACGTAGGGGGACATTCCCTGCACCGTTAGATCTGCTCCAGCAAAGATCGGGGTCGTACGTCCACGACCACCCCCGCATTCGCCACGTGCCTTGCCATGGGTATATTTTGCTTTTCACCCCGCACTTTTATGCTTTACTTTGGAGTCTAGTAAAATAAAGTATAGTTTAGATAGTTTGCAGTTTGGACCTCATATTTTCTGTATTTGCATTTTAGTCCAATTGAGTTGAAGTCACGTGTCGTCCCACATGTTTAGCTGGTGTTTTTGTACTTTTTATCCTGAACTTTATGTAAGATACGTTTTGGTGGAATAGTTTCTGGTATTTTGCAATTACACCACTATGAAGCTTATTCACGTGTTGCGTACGTGCCTTCTGGGTTTTTTGCGTATTTAGACATGAGCTTTTAATGTATGTTATGATTTGCCCCGCAACTTTCTTATAATTGTAAACTGGTCCATGTGTGCTATATGTGTTGTTTTAATCAAATAATTGCCAAATTAACCTCAAAAATTCTATAAAAATTATAGGTAGCTCCTGTTATCGTGTAATATTTATGGTAATTTTTATAGTTTTATTTAGTTTTGTTTGTTATTTCTAAAAATAAAAAACCCCAAAATGTATCCTATCTATTTTATAAAATACATAAAAATTACAAAAATAGCTTTAAAAATTCCAAAAAAATAGTAGTTGTTTGATTTTGTGTGCTTTGATTCCAATGCAATTTTTGTTACATTATCTTTCATAAAAATCCTAAAAAGCTAAAAAATCTGAAAATTTTATAAAAATCATTAAAAATTCTAAAAAAATGTATTTCAGTTGCTGTGTGTGGACATTTTTATTTGCTTTTTTTTATAAAATTCATAATCAGGACATTTAGGCATTTTTATTATTTTAAATTTGCCTTTTGGTCCAGGTTGTACAGTGTTGTCTTATTTTGATTTTATTTGTTTTTAGAAAATCATATAAAAATCTGAAAAATATATTTAAAAAATACAAAAAAATAGTTTTATTTTATTTTTTTGAGTATTTTTATTCCTAATAAAAATTCTTAAAGTGTGTTCTTGTCTTTATCTTTTTATTTGTTTTCTTTATTAGAAAATATAAAAAATGCAAATTAAAAACCACACAAATATGCTTGTCATTTTCTGATTAGGATACTTTTTAGGTTTTAATCGTGCTCCTTGTGTTCGACCCTGGTCGTTATACTGGATTAAATAAATAACGGAGATCGCTAACATCATTTTTATCGACTTATCTGTTTGATTTTGTGCCTTTATTGTTTGATCTTGTGTGGTCTTGATTTTTCTTATTGACTCTGATTGGTTGATTAGGGTAGCAACGACATTGATTTATCTTGATACTTAACCCTAGCCCGACCGGTCGCTCACCAGAATGGCGTTGTTGCTGGGGAGCACGGCTTATTAGTCACTTTTCAGCCTTCTTCTTTTTATTTTTATTTGTTTTTAGCTATATTTGTCATAACTTCTTTCTTACCCATTTCTGTTTCACTTTTTGTGCGAGGAACCATCCGAGGACGCTTTGGAGGATACCCGTACCTGATGAGAAGAAGGAGCATGAGCAAAATTAGTTTTAGCTTATAGAGTAGTAGTAGATTAGTTTACTTTCAGCGTTCATTTATTATTGTAATAATACATGTACACTCAGACTTTCTGGACTTGGCTTATATCGGGGTTCGTTTCGTCGAGCACCGATGTGCTCGAGGGACCTCACCGCGATTTTTCACCGATTTTGCTTTTCTTCGACTTTTATTTTCTTTAATTCTCGAAGAAGTTGGCCCCTAGATTTAGTAATTTCTTTAAATGCGACGTAATTAATTAAGGCCCAATCCCTAATATCTTGCATGCACCTATAGTTCGTAATTGGACCTTAATAAAAATAATTAATGAAAAGTTAACCTGATTAATCGAGAGGTCATGTGCCACTAGAGGCCGTAATACATGCTATACAACGTGTGCAGGATCCTTTATGGCGGACACCGATCGGCATCAGAGACCGGACTCCGTCCTCTCTCTCTAGTCAGTTAACTATTGTTCTTCGCGATCTTAGAAATTGCTCATCTAAGTTGTTTTGTTCTTGCATCATTTAGATTAGTTTAAATCCAGTCTTTAAATTTATGCGCGGATCTCCCTGCATGTAGAGTGCTGGAGATAGGTACGCATCTCTTACTTTGCATGCATCATCTTGTTTGATTGCGCATCGGCTTTTTCGACTTCTCCCCCTTGTTTTTGGACTTTAAATAATCAAAAGATCAAAAAATTTGTTAGGCATTTGTTTGCTTATTGAAAAATACCATAAAAAGTGATAATCATAAAATTAGGATTGCTAAATAAACTTGATCCTAAAAGACACCTCATCTAAAAATTTGTCTTTGAAGAGTCATCCCCTCATTGGTTGGTTTGCTTGCGCGAGAGAGTGACCCACACACTAGGCTAGAGCCACACATGAACTCTCATTAGACTACTAGTCTTGGGGTTAGTCGTTCTCTAGTGAGGGTCACTCCGGTCTCCGATAAAGCGGGTCGCGATATTCTTAACAGAGCAAGTTAATCGGGTAGCCGGTAAATGGTACGCAATTTGTACTGGCTGGGAAAGATATAGCTTTGGGATTGGGCCAGTCTTTTGGGAGCATCGGGTTCCTAACAGCTCGCTTAATCGCTCTGCAAGACTGAATTATCACCTAAATAAAACTGACAAGATAAACGATCGAACCTTTACGGTCATCAGCTCTGCGTTGCGTAGGTGAATTGGGGGTTTGACTGCCGATCTTGTTTGTTTCCAGATCCCATCTGCCTTTCTTCCAAATCAAGATGATGGGCCAGAGGTTCCTTAGGCAGCCTTTGGCTGCACCGCTTTCGAGCACTCTGCCCCATTCATCTAGGCAGGTTCGAGAGAGCTTTGACCCACTCTCCGAACCCGAGTTTGATTCCGCCCTGTTCCCCCTCGATCACTCTTCTTCCAGTCCCGAGGTGCCTGAGTAGAGACCAGCACAGATATTTATTCATTTGACGTCACCTGAGTTCGGGTCTTTTGCCTTTGCAGAGTCCCAAGAGATGGCCAGCAGCGAAGAGAGCACCGATGGACAGCCCCAGAGTACCACGCATGTTCTAGATCAGGGTATCATCAACAACACACTGTTAGACTCCCTGGAGACGATGCAAAGACAGATTAGAGACCAGAGAGCCTTCATGGCAGAGGTAAGCAGAGAGATGACACAGATGCAAGCGGACAGAGAAGAGCCCAACCGAGCAAGCGGTGGAGAGATTCCAGATCTTGGAGTAGGAGACGGAGGACATCCAACGGAGCCACAGGAGCCAGTCCGACCAGCTAGGCTGATAAGAGAGTTGCATAACCCTGGTGTGACTCTTACACACCAACTTCCGGCGATTCTGGAAGATTTCAAGCTCCCCCCAGACCATTTAGCTTTTGCCCAAATTCCATGGGCTTGCCACCGAGGAGCCGCATCTTCACTTACAGGAATTCAAGATCATCTCCAGCATTGTCCATGATAGATACATGACGAGGACACCATTAAGATGATGGCATTCCGTTTCTCCCTAGTTGATAAACAACCTACTGGATGAAACATTTAGGGAGATATGTCACTTCGTGAGAACATCTCCGGACCGAGTACTTGAATAAGTATTATCCAATCGACCAGACGAATGTAGCACGGGCTCTGATCAACAATTTCTCCATGATCCCCAACGAGCAATTCCATGAGGTGTGGGATCGATTCTGTGAGCTCATTGATCGGTATCCACTTCACGACATCTCCAAGCCCAACTTAGTCCAAAGTTTCTTTTGTGGGATGACACCAGAGCTGTAGAGGCTTGTAAATGCTTCTTGTGGGGGCTCCTATTTTACCAAGGACGAAGACCAGGTCTGGGTCATCTACGAGGAGATGGTCGAGAACTACACGGTGATGTCCCAGACCCGTCTCTACACTCAAGGGAAGCCCTCACCCCATACCATGTCCTATCAGAGGATAGAACGAGTCGATGCAGGTCCATCTACCTTTTCAGCAGCCGCAGCACAGGCAAAGTCATCGACCACTGATATGGGCATCATCAGCGAGAAGATGGATCGCATCGAGATTATTGAGAAGAAGCAGTGCCACGGCATGACTCAGATCGATCAGTTGGCACAGACTTTGAGTGACCTGAAGACCTAGATCATGTGTCTCCAAGAGGCACAGACAGCTTCTCAGTCCCATCTCAGGTCACGGGTTGATCTTAGCAGCAGCTCATCCCATCACCCCACCCCGTTTCATCAGGTTTACCACGTTCAGGCGGAGCTATACCAGTAGCTGTAGCACCAGTACTCAGCCACCACCATCCCAAGACACTCAGATGGTGGTGTATCGGCTGGATGAACCACTGGCAGTTCTTCCTCCACCCCCTATGAGCAGGAGCAATTGATGGAAGTCAACGGAATTTGGTATGACCGAGACCATTCCAGATTTAGGTGGTTGATCGGAGGTACCTCGTCTCAGCAGCAGCCTCCATCTTACGGTGGACAGTTCGGCCAGCAGTCGCAACAGTAGACCCAATTTTCCCACCAGCCACAGCAACATTTCTAGCCATGTCCTCGTCCCTACCATTAGGGACAGCGGTGGAGGTAGCACCAGCAGAAGTCTCAGCAGCATTATTCTCAGCCTCCCCCTCATCAGTTCCAACAGCAGCCTCACTTTCATAGAGGCAACTTGTCCGGTTCTCATGGGACAGTCTATGAGAACCCAGCTCTTGATGATCTAGCATGCCTACTCTCAGACCAGCATGCATCCTTTAGGCGGGAGATGGACGACTTTCACCATGAGATGAGGGAGATCATCAAAGGGAAGGCTGCCATACCCGCTCAGATCGAGCGAAATCTGAATAACCTTAAAAGGAAATCTGAGCAGCTACATTTCACAAAGACCACCAAACCTAGTGATTTATTGGGTGATATTGCTTCGTATACATTTGATACTGATTTTATGTCACTTAGGAGCGGTAGGATGCCAGCCGGCGGTATCTCGTCTGAGCGACGACACCACGAGGATGCAGGAGCACCATACGAGGACGATAGTGGTGTTGATGCTGCTAAGGATGATGATGATGACGGTGGCGCTGACGCCACCAAGGATGTTGATCCAGCCGACGGTATTGAGGCTGTCGTTTCTCCAGACGCAGAGGGTGGTATTGACGCCACCAGATTTTTAGATGATGAGCCAGAGTGCGGTGCTGATGTCGTAACTTCTGATGTTGTGGGTGGTACTAAGGCCAACCCTTCTATTCCAGTAGTGTTTTCTCCAGTTTCTGTACACCGAGACTATATGAAAAACACCAAAAAATTTAATAAATGAAATATTTCTTCATCTTCGAGTCCAGATGTGATGATTGGTCATACTTATATGGATTCAACTCCCTCTTAGCATCAGGAACCTCTTCCTAACCCTCTAATTGAGGAGGGACCAACCATTCCCTTCCCTCAAGTACTCCGCTTGGTTAAGGGAAATAAAAGAGAAAATCCAAAAAAAGATCATCAGTTAGAGTTCAGCCAGCAGATGATTGATAGATTCCATATCCAGATGACTCTACAGGAGGCACTTGAGCACATCCCTCTCTTCCAGAAGAACTTGAGAGAGAAGACCACTATCCGCAAGAAGAAGAGGAACCATCAGGCAGAGATTTATGTGTTGACCCGTACCACTTGCTTCGCTATCCAGAACTGTCTGCCAGCCAAGAGGCCAGATGCAGGAGCTCCCTGTGTCAGATGCCATATTCATGAGTAGAGGTTCGACCACACTCTATTAGACAACGGCTCTTCTATCAACCTCCTTCTGGCAGCCTTACTCAACCGATTCGAGTTTGGCCCTCTTCGACAGAGCAGGACAGTCCTTCAGTTCGCTGATAGATCTGTCAGGAGGCCGAAGGGGTTGTTGAAAGATGTGGTCGTCACAATTCATGGCCTGAAATTCTATGTGGACTTCACTGTGTTGGACATGGAGATCCCTGGATCTATAACCAATACTCCCATCATTCTAGGACGTCCATTCTTGGTCACAACCAAGGCGGTGTCCGTCCATGATAGTGGGAAGATATACTTTCACGTCGAGGACGAGAGTATACAAATAGAGACGATCAACGAGACCAGAGCGCGAGATTCGCCATGCTCAGAGCAGTTCAGCGACACAGAGTAGACGACAGAGGCATAGCGAGACGTCCACCAGAAGTGCGACTTTGTGATCACTGATGATGAAGCTGCTTGGTCTGATCCCGTTTCACGAGCCCTTCTTTCACCGTAAGATACCGTAGATTTGCAATTTCCAGCATAGGAGAGTTCGAAGAGCACACTCTTGGCCGAGGACACCTTTGCGGATGACGATCGCGTTCAGGACAGTGAAGCAGATTTTGTATCGTGTAATTCTGATTCAGATCCCTCGGATTCAGATATAGATTGGGCAGAACTTGATGATTTATTACCATGTCTGATGTCCACAGAGCTGGCAGCTAGGGTGGAGACCATGCCGGCACCGAATGCAGATACACCAGCAGGGCAGTCTTCACCAGTTTTGCATGATCAACGAGAGTTCTCTCATTAAGATCTTGTTGCATTCACTCAAACTTTCAGAGGCCAGATTTGCTAGCTCCTAGTTGCCCAAAACTGAAGCCTTTGCCGCAGTTGCTGAAGTATAGATTCCTTGCGGGTGAGCATGAGATGTACCCAATCATTATCTCAGCAGATTTAACTAGAGAGTAAGAATCTTGATTAATGGAGGTTCTTGAAAAAAACCACAAGGTGATAGGATGGAGTGTAGCTGATCTCCAGGGGATAAATCGGCTCTGTGCTCCCACCATATCTATCTCGAGGAGGACGCGAAGATGTCGCGTGAGTTCCAACGACATCTAAACCCAAATTTTCGATAGGTAGTCATGAAGGAAATATCGAAATGGTGGAGCGTCAATTTTATCTACCCCATCTCTGACTTCAAGTGGATTAGTCCATTACATGTGGTGCCCAAGAAGACAGACATCACTAGAGTTGTGAGCGAGTCTGGAGAGGAGATAGCTTCCCGGGTACCCACTTCTTGGAGGGTTTGTGTGGACTACAGACGATTGAATCAGGCCACCAAGAAGGATCATTTCCCGTTGCCTTTTATTGATCAGATTATAGAGAGGCTAGCCGGGAAGAGTCATTACTGTTTTCTCGACAGGTACTCCGGATACAATCAGGTGGCCATAATGCCTGAAGACCAGGACAAAACGACACTCACCTGTCCATTTGGGACTTATGCTTTCAAACGGATGCACTTTGATCTATGTAACGCCCCGGCGACATTCTAAAGGTCCATGTTGTCCATTTTCTCGGACATGATGGGTGACTGTTTAGAGGTCTTAATGGATGACTTTTCGATCTATTGCGATGGGTTTGATGCTTGTCTTGATTGCCTAGACCGGGCTCTTTACTGCATAGAGGTTCATCTTGACTTATCGTGGGATAAGAGTCACTTCATGGTGACTCAGGGGACGGTGCTTGGTCATATCATCTCCAACAGGGGCATGGAGGTTGATCCGGCCAAGGTGGATATCATCAGGAAACTCAATCCACTGTCCAACTAGCAATAGTTACAGTCTTTTCTGGGGCATGTCGATTTCTACCGATTGTTTCATCATGACTTCAGCAGGATTGCCCGACTGTTGACTGATTTGCTGACAGAAGACACCGAGTTCAATGTAGATGATAAGTGTCTTGTATCATTTGAGACTCTCAAGAGCCTATTTGTTGAGGCTCCTGTCCTCCAACCGCCTGATTGGTCTCTCCCATTCGAGATCATAACAGATGCCTTCGATTTTGCCGTGGGGGTTGTGCTAGGACAGAGGAGGGATGGAGTACCATTTGCCATTCACTATGCTAGCCGTACATTGGATGCCACGCAACGGAACTATACTGTCACAGAGAAAGATATGCTAGTCGTAGTCTTCGCCTTGGATAAATTTTGATCATATTTCTTGGATCCAAAGTGACTATATTTATTGATCATACCACCATCAGGTACCTTATGGCTAAGAAGGATGCCAAAGCGAGACTAACTAGATGGATCCTTCTATTCCAGGAGTTTGATATTGAGATTAAGAATAAACCTGGAGTCAAGAATGTGGTGGCGGATCACCTCTCCCGTTTGGAAAATCTTAAGGATTCTGAGCAGACCGATGATAACCGTCCCGCACCCTATGTTAATTCGGTCAAATTAATGTCCAAATTAATGTTAGTAATTCGTTGCAGTCGGATACGAGAGGCTAGTCAAAAACCACTTATCAATTAATGTTAAGTTAATTTTAAGCGGCAGATTTTTTTTACTTGGTGAGGTCCAAGGTCGATCTCAGGGAGGCATCTGTCTCCTTAGGTGAATTTTAAGCAAGTATCCAAGTGTTGGATTTTCGAGGAAGTATTTTTTTGTTCTTTTTAATTTCTATGCAGACTTATGCAAACATGCAGGCCAATTTATCGTTTAATTTAATTAAGATATCAAATGAAGTCCAACAATTCTAAAAATTGGCCAGATGATTATTTATGATGAAAATGAGTTATCCTAATTTTTTTGGATTTTTCAGACACTAAATGGATTTACTGGAAATTAAATATGCAGACAGGGTGATTTTCAATATTTAATTTTTAATAAATAACAAACCACAATTTTTTTCAAGAACTAAAATTACCCTAAATAGCACTAATGATAAGGGATTCAAGAAAATTGAAAGATCTTAATTTCATTGTGAAATGAATTAATTAAAATTAATATAAGAAAATCACTCAACAATTTATTTAGGCCTCGATATGTGTGCAAATGACATGAAATTTTTATGGTATGTTAAGAATACTGTCCTTAAGCTACTATGAATTTTTGATGATTTTTGGAACCACAGGGAATTAACTACAAATTAAAAGGTGTCACTGGGCAAAATATCTCAAAAATGCACCAATTAATTCATTAATATTCTACTGAAATTACAAAAATGGGACACGTGGGCCAATAGACAGAGGACAAGTTTCTCAACAAAATGCAATTTTTAGATATGAAAAATGATGTAAAATGCAACCTAGGGATGCGTGCAAACACAAGGGTATAAATGCAATACAGGAAAATAAAAATACAATAAGCAAATATGTGGACAGGGACTAAAATGCAATTACCTATAATGTTGGGGACTCGAGTGCAATTTCTCCAACAAGCACGTGCTCCTCACGTGGGCTCAGCTTCATAGGGACCTTTTTGCAAATACGGAAAGTCCTGGGGACCTCTGTGTAAATTACCCAGTCCGCACGTGCTCCTCACGTGGGTGGCCTAGGCTCGGATAGCTGCGGAGGCTCGGGGTTAGGCTCGGCGCTTCTGGAGGTCTGGAGTGAGGCTCGGATGACTTGAACCTAGGCTCGGAGAAGAGGCTCGGGCCGAGGCTACGTGGCAAGCTGTGGACCTTCGGATGGAGCTTGATCCGATGGATGGCGGTGAAGACGCGTGGCGTGACCCCAGGCCGTTAGATCTAGATGGATCCAACGACTCCTGGGCTCGATGGAGACGGCGACGTGGCTGAAGATCAGCCGCTAGATCCGAGGAGAGATCGACGGCTGAGAGCTGCTGCGGTGAGAAGACGCGTGGCGCACTGAGGGCCGTTGGATCTAATGTGAATCCAACGCCTCCTGTGAGTCCCGGTGAAGTGTCGACGTGGTGCGCTGAGGGCTGTTCGATCAACGTGATCGAACGACAGCTGTGCGTCTGCTCCGATGATCCTCCGCCGCCTGTAGAGGAGATGGCGGGGCTCCGGTGAAGGGGCTTCAGCTCCGCCCGTCCTTCCTCGTGTCGGTGACGCTCTCCGACTTGTCGGAGATATCCCAGAAGATGCGTGGTGCTGCAGCGGAGGTGCTGGTGGTCCCAGGAGCGGGAGAGGGCCTTCGGAGGTTGCTGGCGACGAAGCTCGAAGATGACTCCGGCGAGCTTCCATTCAATGAGAAGCGGGGCACCTGCAAGTGTTAAAGATAGAGTCGGAGCTCGTGCGTGCATTTGTGGAGAGGTGGAGGTAGTCGGCGAGGCCTAAGGCGTGATGGAGATGGGTAGGCGATGGTGCTCCGGCCAAGTGGCGGAGCTGGAGCTGATGAAGGTTGACGTGCGTCGTCGGAGGTCGTGAAAGCTACCGCGAAGATGGGAGCTTCGACGCGAAGCTCGACGAGATGGAATGGAAGCGAGAGGGTGACCGGTGGCAGCAAATAAAATGCGAGAAAATGTGAAGAAAAAGGAATCGAAGATCGGAGATGGATGGAGGGGTTCACCTGGGGATTGGACCTCCCTTTTGGGGTCCAGGTCGTCGCTCGAGGGACCGGTGGTGTCCCGAGCTCCAGCAGCTGCTCGGAGGAGTGGTTGCGATACGGCGGAGGTGCCGTGAATCTCGCCGGAGAAGAAGCCCTTCTTCGCTCGATGAATCGTCGAATTGCTGTCACCAATTGGAGGATCAGAGCTCAGGGAAGCTCTCTGGAGTGGCGGATGGGCGTGACAGTGGCCGGAGGGTGATGATTTATAGGATGAAGGTGATGGGTTGGCTGGTGACGAGGTGAGGTTTGTGGTCGACGTGGGGCGACTCTGGTGGGAGTCGTGGGAAGCGAGGGAGCTGGCGAGGGTGAGGGAGGAGTGGTCTCCATCGTGGTGGTGTTGGCGGTCGGAGAGGGTGGATGAGGTGGAGACGAAAATAGAAAGGGGGCGACGTATCGCGCAAGATCGAGATCGTGGGAGAGAGGGGGGGCGGAGGTAGGAGACGAAGTCTCCACCGTTGGATCTTGTGATCCAACGGTGGTGATCGAAGAGGTAATGGCTGGGTAGGATTAGATCGGGGCGCGGTGATGATGGGCTGCGGTTGAACCACGTGGCGAGCTGCGGGCGAAGCGCTAGCGAGCAGCGAGGATGAGCAGTTAGGGTTGATCAAGCGGCTGAGAAGAAAAGGCGGAAAACGCGGCTGAGATGGAAAGGCAGAGGTCGATCAGAGGGTTGAGGATTTGACACGTGGCGAGCTCTGCTTAAGGCGCTTATGAACGGTGATGATGAAGGCAGGAGATGATCTGACGGCTCAGGCAATGGGGCGTGCGTGGAACACCTGGAGTCGTTGGATCTCAGGAGGAGATCCAACGGCTGGAAGATGAGGCGGATGAGGCAAGGGGAGCGGGCCGCGTGGCGCAACCAGAGGGCGCCACGTGGCCTGTTGTGAGTGGCTGGAAGAAAATACATGTGTAGAGAGAAGAGGGGGCCGAATTTGGAAAAACTCAAAACATGAAAGTTGTAGATCTCGATGAGATCTACAAGTTTCATGTTGACGAAAGACGAAGATGGGGTCAAATACGATACATAAATACAAAGATACAATTATACACCTATGTAGTATACAAAGTGGCCCAAAAACCCAACTTTCTCATACAAGCTCCAAATTGGATGAAATTAGTCTCATTTTAAAGATCTTTTAATATGTAGTATTCTAAGAGTGAGTAGACCTATTTCGGAGTTTGTATGAGGGATTTATGTGTATTTTAGTGTACAGGGGTTCTCAGGCTTTATTGGCTAAATTACAAGGGGGATTTTTGGCATTCTTCCCTATATTATTAACTAAGGAGTACATATTATAGAGAATAGGTTACTTTAGTGAATGGGTATTTTACAAGGGATTTTTGGCTTCTTATTTAAATGCAAATGGACTGCTAAAATGTATGAATTATGTATGCATGCATGAGTGCTATTTATGCAATATAAAGGGAAAATGCACCTGTTTTCTCGGGGACAAGGCTCTATTTTTGACTTTTGAAGTGATGAATCACAGATTCATCAACCCCCTATACTTAAACCTTGCTCGTCCCCGAGCAACTAAATGAAATGCAAGAGTGAAATGATTTTGGGTTCCATACCAAGGTCATGAATAAAAGTTAAAAATGGAGCTTGACTCAACCTTTGGATTAGTTGTGTGGCGGAACCTTATTTGGACCTGAACTTAAGACCTAACAGACTTCAAGTTCCACAAGTCTTCTATTCAAGACTCCTCAATAGTCAGGTCAGAACAAATCCTCAAACGCAAATTTCTGATGACTATGATTCTTACTTGTACTGTGTAAGTGATATGTAACTCTCCACATCAGAAATGGCTCGGAACCAGCCTCCTCTAACAACGTAAGTCAATAACCCAGTCCAGTAACTCTTTCCTCGAGGAGAGGGGTATTCCCTTCTAAGTTCAAGTGCGACCAACTCAAGAGGAGGGGGTAGAGAAAAGAATGGACGGTAGCCAGTGTAGCTACCTATCCCGGGATGCCTGACCAGTGTAGCCAAGTCATCCAGCTGCATTTCTTTACTAGTATACATACTCCGACAGGTATTTTATTTTCTCTTGGATCTGTCTGATTTTTTTGGAGTTTTTGCATTTTTTTTCAAAAATACAGCATGTACATTAGGAGTTTTTCCTCTTGAGTCAGTAGACTATCCCTCTTTTGAAGCATTATTGCAACCCACAGCCTCCTGTCCTTAGATGTCAACACCACCAGACTAGGTTGAGATGCACTACCCTCCCTAGAGGAGGACGGATGTTTCCACCCGTGTGCTACTCCAAGCTAAAGGATTCTACCTCCTCACCATCTCATCCATGAAGAGCTACGTGCATTGTGCTTGTCCAAGTCAGGTCATTATCTAAAAGAATCATGCGTATGCCCGAGATATTCTATTTAGACTAATCAAGATGACATGTGAACATAGACTTGCAGACTCAAAGAATTAAGTCACTTGACCTGAGAAATCTTAACTCCAGTTCCTATAAGGTTCCTCTGAAATTAGGTGGATTAAGGTCAAATCAAGTCCATCCTCAATATCTACTCATAACTCAGTCCAGAACCCACTAGCTTTTCACTTTGCATATGCAAAGTTATGCAGATGAGATGAGATGTCATGCTATGAAAATGCAAGACTCTTTTTCTTTTTCTTGGATGCAGAGATGATATGCATGAGTAAATAAGCAGCCTCTTTTCATTTTCATTCATTTTTTTTTCAATTTTTACCCACCCGTAATTATTGTAAAATATGTACAAAAAAACTTGAAAGTACGAGCTATGGGTAAAGTATATATGTAATATATACACGCCCCCCTATACTTAGCGTGTGCTATGTCCTCAGAGCACGAAGAGCGAGGAAAAAGACATAGCTCGTTCTAAGAGTATGAGAGATAAAGTACAACAAGTATAGAAGTCGTCCCGCTCCCCTATACTTAGGCTCTGGTAGCCTAAGTGTAGAAGAATATCAGAAATGGGGCGGACGAGGAAAAGAGGGGATATGGATGAGTATACAATGCGGGCATCGGTCCCCCCTATACTTAGGCTTAGGTCAGCCTAAGTATAGGTAGGAAATGAGTATGAGGACCAATGTGATCTGGAGAATGTATAGTGAACCGACCTAAGTGACCCCTCCCCCCTATACTTAGGATCTGGTTATCCTAAGTATAGTCCAAGATAATGGTTCGATGATGTGGGGATGGGTTACTAGAGTCGCGGGGGAAAAGGATAGGATGTACAAGACTGATGATATACACAGATGAGTAGGTCTGAATCTTTCGAGATGCTGCGGATGGCTGGAGTTCACTGCTGCAAGGTCTCATACGCGGCTTGAGGTGTATCTGTTGTATCTGTCTCGCGCATGAATACAATCTCCTCTACATGGACAACCTGCTCATTGGATTCGACGAAGTGCTTCAACAGCTGTCCATTCACTAGGAATGTCGGTGCGTCATCTGCGAGATCTGAGATCTCGACACATCCACTATCATGCACCGTACGGACGACAAATGGGCCTGTCCACTTAGACTTCAACTTGCCTTGGAAAATCTTCAGCCTAGCATTGAACAACCATACCTTTTGTCCAGGAACAAAGGTCTTTCGTCTGATATATCTATCAACGCTTCACCTTGTCCTTGTACACCAAACTGTTGTCATATGCGCGGTTTCTGACTTCCACAAGTTCATTCAGATCCATGTCTCTCTGCTTCTGTCCCAGGTGTGTGTTCCAGTTGACCTTCTTTATTGCCCATTCTGATTTGTGCACTAACTCTGCGGGCAAATGGCACGGCTTTCCGAATACCATTCGGAATGGGGAGGTGCCTAACGGTGTCTTGTAAGCCGTCCTATACACCCAGAGGACTTGATCCAAGATCTGAGACCAGTCCTTCCTGTCCGGGCAGACAAGATTTTGCAATATGGTCTTCACCTCCCTATTTGACACCTCAGCCATACCATTGGTTTGTGGGTGGTACGGACTCACGACACGGTGTTCGATGCCGTAGTCCTTCAGGAGTTTCTTCACCTCCCGATTCACAAAGTGGCTACCCCCATCTGATATCATCATTTTGGGGATCCCGAACCTAGAGATTATGTGTTCTCTGATGAATTTACAGACAGTCCTGCTGTCTGCGGCTCGGGTTGGGATAGCCTCCACCCATCTGGACAGATAATCTACCGCAAGAAGGATATATTCGAACCCGTGGCTGACAGGGAATGGGCCCATGAAATCGATGCCCCAGGCGTCAAAGACATCACAAATGATGACCGTCTGCATTGGCATCTCATCCTTGGAACCAACGGTTCCTCCCATTCTCTGGCAAACTGGGCACGACTTCGTGAAGGCGGTGGCATCGCGAAATAGAGTCGGCCAGTAGAAGCCACACTGAAGTACCTTCCATGCGGTCCTCTTCCCGGAGTGGTGTCCTCCTGCCTCCAAGCTATGGCATAAAGAAAGGACACTCTGGTATTCCTCCTGAGGAATACAATGTCTCCAGACACAATCTGGTCCTTCAAAGAAAAGGATCGGATCCTCCCAATGGTAGTGTCTTGAGTCCGACTTTAGTCGGTCGATTTGGCTCTTGGGCCAATCTTCGAGAACTTTCTTGGAGACAAGATAATTCACGATATTGGCGTACCATGGGAGTGAGTCGATAACAAAAATCGACTCGTCAGGGAAGGAGTCTCGAATTGGTGAAACCTCGGAAGTATTAAGATCTTCGAGACGAGAAAGATGATCGGCAACTACGTTCTTCTTTCCAGGTTTATCACGGATGTCCAAATCAAACTCCTGGATAAGTAAAATCCAACGAAGAAGACGTGCCTTCGCGTCCTTCTTCTCCATCAAATATCATAGTGCCGTGTGGTCAGTGAACACAGTTACCTTGGATCTGATTAGGTGAGATCTGAATTTTTCCAAGGCAAACACTACCGCAAGCATTTCCTTTTCTGGAACTGTATAGTTACGCTGAGCAGAATCAAGCACTTTGCTTGCGTAGTGAATTGCAAACTGGACGCCATCTCTTCTTTGTCCCAACACAGCCCCAACCGCATAATCTGAGGCGTCCGTCATGATCTCAAAAGGTAGAGACCAATTTGGGGCTTGTAGGATGGGTGCGTCCATGATCATTCCTTGTAAAAGCTTAAAGGCCTCAAGACATTTGTGATCTACAATAAACTCCATGTCTTTGCCTAAAAGCTCAGCTAGCGGTCGGGCAATCTTAGAAAAATCCTTAATAAATCTCCTATAAAATCCAACATGCCCGAGGAACGACCGCAACTGCCTTACGTTGGTTGGTGGCTGGAGTCGGCTGATCACGTCCACCTTGGCAGGGTCAACCTCCATTCCTCTCTTGGAGATGACATGCCCCAACACTATGCCCTCCGTCACCATGAAGTGACTTTTCTCCCAGGAGAGCACCAGATTAACCTCACAACATCTCTTGAGAACTCGGTCCAGATTCCTAAGACAGGAATTGAAAGAATCGTCGTGGACCGAGAAGTCATCCATGAAGACTTCCAGGAATTCGCCGACCATTTCGGCGAATACTGCAATCATACACCTTTAGAAAGTACCTGGAGCATTGCATAGCCCAAAAGGCATGCGCCTGAAAGCATAGGTACCAAAGGGGCATGTAAACGTGGTCTTTTCCTGGTCCTCTAGAGCTATGGCTACTTGATTGTAGCCCGAGAACCCATCTAGGAAACAGAAGAATTCTTTCCCCGCTAGTCTTTCTAAGATCTGATCAATGAACGGTAGGGGGAAATGATCCTTCTTCGTCGCGGCATTCAGGCGTCTGTAATCCACACAGACGCGCCACGACGTGGGTACTCTCGTCACGATCTCCTCTCCGTCCTTATTGGTGGTCGTCTGAATTCCCGACTTCTTCGGGACAACATGGATTGGGGCCACCCACTTAGAGTCGGAGATGGGGTAAATGAAACCCGCGTCGCACCATTTTCTATCTCCTTCTTCACGACCTCTCGTAAATTTGGATTCAGCCGGCGTTGGAATTCACGAGAGGGTTTGGCCTCATTCTCCAAGTAAATATGGTGCGAACACAGAGCGGGATTTATCCCGTGGAGATCGGAAATGCTCCAGCCTATCGCCTTGCGGTTTTTCTCCAGGATCTCTAGCAAGCGAGATTCCTGCTCCTCAGTCAATTGCGAGCTGATGATGACCGGAAATTTCTTGTCTTGGCCCGCAAGGAAGGCATATTTCAAGATTGTGGGTAGGGGTTTGAGCTCAGGAATAGTGTGATCGTCTAGAAAATCTGACTCAATCTGATCTGGTTCAGTGTTGGAAGTGGCTGGATCGTTTTCTGTGATAACGTCCACCAAGTTCGGCTCTGGAGTCGGATCGTCAAAGGTCTCCATGCAATCGGCAAACGCCTCGTCCGACTCGTCATCCTCATCTTCCGATTGTCCTAAGGATGTAAGGACTGACAGGCCCCACTGAGCCTCTACGTCATCGAAGACGTAGGGCGATGCAGGCTCAGAGCTGTACTCGTTCCTGAGGATCTCGCAGACTGACTCATGCACTGGATCATCTTCGAAGGAGATGGACACATCGGTGCTGGTTGGGTTCTGTCTCCATGGCTGATGAATCGCAAAATCGGCCCTTTAAGGGTGTGTTCTTAGCACCTCAACGTGTCGAAGCAGTCGGGCCGATTCTGGTCATCAAAAGATCACCTCATTTAAAGATATGCGATAATAAATCAAAATGAGGTGATCATGATTTATTTTACTTGGCAAGACACCAAGGTCGAACTCAGGGACACGAGCCTTTCTCGTATTAATCGAATTTGAGTCTATTTAATTAAGTGTTGAGTTATAGGCATATAGGTCAAAATCATGCAGAGACACAACACATGACAAGATAATGCATTAAAATAAACATGCATTTTTTATCAACTTTTATAATGCAAATAAATGATCATGCAAAGCGAATGATATGCCCCAAAATCATAGTCACTTGAGCCATAGAAAAAAAATGCGAGTTAAACAGAGTTGGCATTAGGAAGCACTCCACATTTAATAAGCAAATAAGCATGTCAAATAAAGAATTCAAGACACTTAGATAATAGAATAATACACTACTGATCATGGTGTCCAATCTAAGATTAAAGCATGCCATAATAAAGACGATGAAAAGAGCGTCAAAATGAAACTGAAATCAACTCGATTGGAGCTATATAGCTCAAGATATGCATAAAAGAAGACAGGGGCATAAATGCAAGAAAACATGAAATGATAACTACAAAAAGGTCCCTGGGAAGGACTAAAAAGAAAATAAAATAAGTTCTGAGGCCTTCCCTGTAAATTACCCATAAGCGCGGGGACCTTTTTGCAAATTTGGAGAAGTTCAAGGGCGTCTCTGCAAAATGCCCAGATACACACGTGCACCGCATGTGCTCTCCAGGCTCGGATGAAGGCTCGGGATCAGCAGAGGTTCGGAGGTGCTTCGGCTAGGCTCGGGTGGTCAGAGGCTCGATGCAGGCTCGTGGAGGCTCGGAGCAACCGAACCTGGAGGCACGGAGACGAAGGCTCGGGCGTGTTCTGGTGATGCCACGTGGCTACATCGCGGTCCGTTGGATCGAACAGATCCAACAGCTAACGAAGTCGATGACGTGGTCGCTGTTGGACCATTGGATGGTCACCGAGGGTGGACCATCCAACGGTGGTTGCTCTTCTCCCTCGGCCGAAGGCTGGTGGCGCGTTCAAGGCTCCGGCGAAGGGCCTCCATCTCCGCCGCTCTCATCTGGGCACTGTGAACCTCCCTCGAGCTCACGGAAAGATCGTCGATGAAGCTATGAGCTCAAGGGATGCGTCTGACATCTGGGATCGGGTCGCCGGAGCTCGGAGTTTGCAGGCGGATGTGACGAAGTATGCTCAGGCGAAGCTCCGGCCATTGACGTATAGGATACCTGCAGGGTTAGAACACATAGCCGAAGCGAAAGACAGGCGAGTGCGAGCGAAATGGGGTTCCGTGCGGGTGAGGGGAGACGAGGAACCGGGGCTCCATCTCCGGTGGTCGGAGATGAGGTGGGTCGGCGGTGTTCGAGGTATGGAAGAAGGCGAAGGGTGCTGTCGGATATTGCGCGTAGAAGGGGGAGGCGTGGCGGAGCTAAATGAGTGACCATCGGAGCGGGAAAGAGCGTGAAGAAGCTAAGAAAATTAGGCAAAAATAAGAAGAAAAACAAAATAAGATCAGAGATCTTACCTGGGCAATGGCGGTCGAAGGGCCTGTGCTTGAGCTCCGAGAGGAGCTCGGGGTCTTCGCAACGTACTGGGCTTAAATGGCCGATTTGAGTCAGAAGAGTGACCTGAGCTCCCCCGAGCCGAGCGACCGAGCCCCAGGCTTGGACACTCCCGAGCCTCCACCGAGCCTGCTAGAGCTTCGGACCACCCGAGCCTAGCCGAAGCAGCAACCAAGCCTCTGCCGAGCCTCCTTCCGAGCCTAGATAGCACGTGCATCGCACGTGCTAGTCTGGGTAAATTGCAGAGCTGCCCACCAACTAAGTCTACATGCTCGCAGTCTGTTCCGGTAGAAGAGTACTCGGTGCTGGATTCGGAATCCGGTCTCTGCCATCTTGTCTGCTTCATTTCAAGTTCCTCATCTCCGCCTGGAGTTTGGAACTGAATCTTCCCATTCTTATAATCAAATAAGGCCCCCGCTGTTCTGAGGAAGGGCCTACCTAAAATGATCTGGGAATCTCTCCAATTGCGAGGGGTTTCCATATCTAGGACAGTGAAGTCCACCATGTATTCTTGCCCCTCGACTTTGATCACAATGTTCCTTAACTCTCCTTGGGACCTCTTAGTTGATTTGTCAGCGAACTATAGAAGAGCTCTAGATTTCTGAAGAGGTCCGAGATTAAGCCGCTCATAGAGGGTTGTGGGCATCAAATTGATTGAGGAACCATTGTCCAGGAGAGTGCATGCAAACGCGATGTCATCAACATGACTCACTACATAATGTGCGCCCATGTCTCTTCGTTTCTGAGGAAACGAGTTCTTAATTGCACAAGTCGTGGCTACTGATAAAACGTGTTTCTCAACACGGCTTTTGGTCTTCCTGCTAACCCTAGTAGGTGTGCATCTCACCTTAAGGTATTTTTGGAATGCAGGGGTCATTTCCACGAACTTGTCAAAAGGGATTGTGACCTTGATGTGTTTATTGCAGAATTCAGCCATCTCAGGGTCATCTTTTTGGATTTTCTTCGTTTTCTTCTTTCCACCTTTGAGAGCTCGGGGGAAAGGGATTATTGACTCCAACTCAGGTTCGGAAACTGAAATCTTCTCATTAATTTCAGGAACTGAGTTCTTAACATGACTCTGACTCTGATACAGACTCGGACTCTGACTCTGACTAAAAAGAAAATGCTGAGGCGAAACCGGTGACGCTTCTTCCGCTTCTTCTGGACGATCCTCCTCAGATGGAGGTGCGGGCTCTTCATCGGTGTCGTCTGACTCTATGCAAATGCGAGAATGCTGCTTCGAGGACTCAGATGTCCTCTTCTTCCGCCGGTGTTGGTGGTGGTGATGCTCCTCCTCTTCTTCCTCCGAGTCCTCCTCAGGTAGAGTCTCGGAGGCTCCTTCCTTCTGTGCCCGTGCCCGATCAGGTATGGTCACGGTCCTTCCGCTCCTGAGGGACATATGATTTACATTATCGTACGAAAGGATCTCATGTTCAGATAAATAATTATCTGAATAATATACCTGATCTCGAGGTCGGTTCTGGCCCTAGTGTAAGCTGTTTGGGTTGGCCTGAACCTGTGCGGGAATTGGGGTCCTTGGCGCCATTTATTGGTCCTAGTTACGAGAGACCCGATTGATGTCGGTCCTCATGTCCAGGTAGTCATTCTGCATCTGTTGGACCCTATCAGACAGGGTCTGGATCGCCAAGGTGAGAGACTCCAATTCGGTGGGCTGGGCTTGCTGCTGTGTAGATGCGGTCCTGTATTGGCCCTGCTGGCCATGCCGATACTGCTGCTGCTGATGGGACGGTGCTGGCCCCTGCTGGTAGGTGTGCTGCTGCGGCTGGTACCCCTGTTCTGGCCTGGACTGGAAGCGCGGTATGGCAACGGGCCTGGTTTCTTGGTAGATTGGGGATGGGCGGTGTGGCTGATCCTTCCCCGTTTCGATCTGCCGGACTATCGGGTCACGGCTATACCAAAGCCCGTTGATCTCGTACACTAGCGGAGGCTCCTCGTATTCCGTCTCCACTTGTGGGGGTGCATGATGGTTCTGTTGGGTGTAAGTCTGGTCCCAGCTGCTCTGAGACCCTGGTGCTTGTTCCTGTACAAGATGGACTCGATGTACAGGTACAGGTGGTGCAGAAGGGGTAGGTAGCTTGATCTTAGCTACCTTTTCAGAGAGTTCCTCTACCTTCTTTGGTAGGCTCGAAAGAGACTCCATCTCCGCGACTCTCTTGTGGATCTGCTCGACCATGGTAAGCTTGTCGGCAATCATCCCCATGCTGGGGATGAGGTCCTCAGTCAGATCTGCTACAGTCCTTCGAGTTGTCTCATTAGATAGGTTTGAGGGAGACAACTGATAGGCCCTTGTGGCCTGTGACCTGCCGGTTTCCGCCATCTGCTCTAGGATCTTCCATACAGCATGCTCGTTTTTGTTCAGATAGCTTCCTCCACAGGCAGCACTGACTAACCCCTGCATCTCTGGGGTTAGACCACAGAACAAGGTCTGGACTAAGATCGCCTTCGAATTGCCGTGGCATGGGCATTTCTGCACTAAGTAATTGAACCTGTCCCAAGCTTCATGGAAAGGTTTACTGGGTCCTTGAGAGAAGCTGGCGATCTTCGTTCTCATCTGATTAGTCCTACTGAGAGGGTAGAACTTCTTCAAGAAAAGGTCCTTGAACTGCATCCAGGTAGTACATACCACCCCTAAGTTCTTCAACCAATGAGCAGCCTTATCTCCTAAGGCAAAAGGGGTGGCCTTCAGTCGGATATAATCTTGGCCAACATTGGGATGGCTAAGATTATTGCACACCAGTTCGAAGTCACGGAGAAAAGTGTATGGTTCTTCGCTGAGGTTTCCGTTGAACTTCGGAAGCAGACTAAGGAAGTGGGGCTTCAACTCGAATGCCTGGGCGGGAACTGCGGGTACTAACCAGTTCTGGATCTCGTTCTCCGCCGGGTTGTAGGTATCGACCATTGGTCGGTCGATCCCTCCAGCTACTATGATCTGTCCCATCTGAGCCGTGAGATCTGCATTCTTCTGTTCGGCTTCGGCGAGGCGATTAAGAATTTGTCGTATCTGGTCCTCATCTGGTGGCATCCTTGGCGGCATCTTGTCCTCTAGTTCTGGGGATTGGGAAATAATATCGGTGTTAGAGGGCAAATCAAGGAAGGGATTACCGAGGCGATGGTCTTCCTCGGCAATCTCGGAGGAGATAAAAGGGTTGGTTTGAGAGTAACCACCCTGAGCATGGGGGAACCAGGACTCAAGAGGGTCATGAGTCCTGGGTGGTCCAAGGTGCGCTCGGACCGATAAAGATGAGTTGCTTGGGGGACTCATAGAGAGATCAGTGAATAATGCATCAAGATCTCCCCAGTCACTCATCTTGCTGAAGCGAGAAGAAGATAGGATTTTACTCCTACCTGAAGCAAGCAAAATTCAATCCAAGACCCTGGGTTCACACTCAACACAGTGAAGGACTCGAAGTTGAGTCCAATTAATCTTGTAGTTTTTAAGTGTGATTTTCAAGCAAAATAGCAAGGATTACGCGGCCTATAGGGAAGTCGGCTCAGAGCCGGATGCGTCTTCCCTGTTTATCCTGTCGCCTAAGATACCGCCGCTCCTTCCTTTCTTCGCTCCTATCCCAAGCCGATGGATTCAGTGACCACACCCCTATCTACCTGCAAGCAGGCGGAGGCTGACAAGGCCGGAACTTCACTCCAGGGGGTTACTGGCAACTTGTCGCAAAGTACCGCAATTTCGCCCCTATCTACCTGAGACAGGTGGAGGCTACTTGGTACTAGTCAAAGAATCTGAAATTATTCGGCTTGTGATATTTGCTAGGATCAGTTAAAACGTGATATGGAAGACGAGGATTTGGGCTCTACCTTAATGTGTTCACACACACTCAAGTACCCTCACTCAGCCTGAATACAAGGTCGGGGATTAATCTCCCGCAAACAATTTTCAAATTTTATTCCTTTTTTTTGGTCAATATTGTTTAGCAGTCCCGATTTTTAAGCTAGGTTATCACTTGTTAAGTCCACCATAAAGCACGCCTATCGGACAGTCCCAATTTCCTGTTTAATTTAAATGAGAAAATCAGAGGGGGAAATCGAGAAAAGCTGATGCACGAAAAATCGATGATGCTTATGCTGAGTGAAGAATACTTACAGTGGTCCCTTCGCTTTTTTTATGCAGGATGCAATACAGAATTGAAAGCTTTTTACTCTAAATGCAAATGCAAGCGATGAAAGCCGCTCCTATACAGGTAGTTCTATTAGCGTGAAGAACAGTTTAATTTGACTAAGTACTGCGGTCTAGGTGCGTCTTTTAAGTGTATTATGTGGTCCTAATAATTTACGAGCACAAGCAAATCCTAGAGTGGCTCGAGGAGCCGCTAGTGCAATCTAAATTACAATTCACCCACACAGCACACGGGACACAGTTCCACTATCTTTACAGACGCGACAACCCAAACGGGAACCGTTGGAAATGATGCGAAGAAAAGAAATAAATAAAAAAATACAATGCCTCTCTTTCACTCAATAATGCTAGATCCTCGAAGCGTCGTCGACTCCTCGCGTTCCTCGCATAGAAACAAATTAAGGTCAGAGAGTGACACAAAAAATATTGCAAAGAAATAAAGGAGAGAGAAAAATAATTACAAGAAAAACCGGGGGTCAGACTACCCGGGGAAGGAAAATCAAACACTCAAAAATTTGCTAAAATTTAACCTAAGCCATGCCTCCCCAACAACGGCGCCATTTTGATAACCGTCCCGCACCCTATGTTAATTCGGTCAAATTAATGTCCAAATTAATGTTAGTAATTCGTTGCAGTCGGATACGAGAGGCTAGTCAAAAACCACTTATCAATTAATGTTAAGTTAATTTTAAGCGGCAGATTTTTTTTTACTTGGTGAGGTCCAAGGTCGATCTCAGGGAGGCATCTGTCTCCTTAGGTGAATTTTAAGCAAGTATCCAAGTGTTGGATTTTCGAGGAAGTATTTTTTTGTTCTTTTTAATTTCTATGCAGACTTATGCAACATGCAGGCCAATTTATCGTTTAATTTAATTAAGATATCAAATGAAGTCCAAAAATTCTAAAAATTGGTCAGATGATTAATTATGATGAAATGAGTTACCCTAATTTTTTTGGATTTTTCAGACACTAAATGGATTTACTGGAAATTAAATATGCAGAAAGGGTAATTTTCAATATTTAATTTTTAATAAATAACAAACCACAATTTTTTCAAGAACTAAAATTATCCTAGATAGCACTAATGATAAGGGATCCAGGAAAATTGAAAGATCTTAATTTCACTGTGAAATGAATTAATTAAAATTAATATAAGAAAATCACTCAACAATTTATTTAGGCCTCGATATGTGTGCAAATGACATGAAATTTTTATAGTATGTTAAGAATATTGTCCTTAAGCTACTGTGAATTTTTGATGATTTTTGGAACCACATGGAATTAACTACAAATTAAAAGGTGTCACTGGGCAAAATATCTCAAAAATGCATCAATTAATTCATTAATAATTCTACTGAAATTACAAAAATGGGACACATGGGCCAATAGACAGAGGACAAGTTTCTCAACAAAATGCAATTTTTAGATATGAAAAATGATGTAAAATGCAACCTAGGGATGCGTGCAAACACAAGGGTATAAATGCAATACAGGAAAATAAAAATACAATAAGCAAATATGCGGACAGGGACTAAAATGCAATTACCTATAATGCTGGGGACTCGAGTGTAATTTCTCCAACAAGCACGTGCTCCTCACGTGGGCTCAGCTTCACAGGGACCTTTTTGCAAATACGGAAAGTCCCAGGGACCTCTGTGTAAATTACCCAGGCCGCACGTGCTCCTCACGTGGGCGGCCTAGGCTCGGATAGCTGCGGAGGCTCGTGGTTAGGCTCGGCGCTTCTGGAGGTCTGGAGTGAGGCTCGGACGACCCGAACCTAGGCTCGGAGAAGAGGCTCGGGCCGAGGCTACGTGGCAAGCTGTGGACCTTCGGGTCGAGCTTGATCCGATGGATGGCGGTGAAGACGCGTGGCGTGACCCCAGGCCGTTAGATCTAGATGGATCCAACGGCTCCTGGGCTCGATGGAGACGGCGACGTGGCTGAAGATCAGCCGCTAGATCCGAGGAGAGATCGACGGCTGAGAGCTGCTGAGGTGAGAAGACGCGTGGCGCACTGAGGGCCGTTGGATCTAATGTGAATCCAACGCCTCCTGTGAGTCCCGGTGAAGTGTCGACGTGGTGCGCTGAGGGCCGTTCGATCAACGTGATCGAACGGCAGCTGTGCATCTGCTCCGATGATCCTCCGCCGCCTGCAGAGGAGATGGCGGGGCTCCGGTGAAGGGGCTTCAGCTCCGCCCGTCCTTCCTCGTGTCGGTGACGCTCTCCGACTTGTCAGAGATATCCCAGAAGATGCGTGGTGCTGCGGCGGAGGTGATGGTGGTCCCAGGAGCGGGAGAGGGCCTTCGGAGGTTGCTGGCGACGAAGCTCGAAGATGACTCCGGCGAGCTTCCGTTCAATGAGAAGCGGGGCACCTGCAAGTGTTAAAGATAGAGTCGGAGCTCGTGCGTGTGTTTGTGGAGAGGTGTAGGTAGTCGGCGAGGCCTAAGGCGTGATGGAGATGGGTAGGCGATGGTGCTCCGGCCAAGTGGCGGAGCTGGAGCTGATGAAGGTTGACGTGCGTCGTCGGAGGTCGTGAAAGCTACCGCGAAGATGGGAGCTTCGACGCGAAGCTCGGCGAGATGGAATGGAAGCGAGAGGGTGACCGGTGGCAGCAAATAAAATGCGAGAAAATGTGAAGAAAAAGGAATCGAAGATCGGAGATGGATGGAGGGGTTCACCTGGGGATTGGACCTCCCTTTTGGGGTCCAGGTCGTCGCTCGAGGGACCGGTGGTGTCCCGAGCTCCAGCAGCTGCTCGGAGGAGTGGCTGCGACACGGCGGAGGTGCCGTGGATCTCGCCCGAGAAGAAGCCCTTCTTCGCTCGATGAATCGTCGAATTGCTGTCACCAATTGGAGGAACAGAGCTCAGGGAAGCTCTCTGGAGTGGCGGATGGGCGTGACAGTGGCCGGAGGGCGATGATTTATAGGATGAAGGTGATGGGTTGGCTGGTGATGAGGTGAGGTTTGTGGTCGACGTGGGGCGACTCTGGTGGGAGTCGTGGGAAGCGAGGGAGCTGGCGAGGGTGAGGGAGGAGTGGTCTCCATCGTGGTGGTGTTGGCGGTCGGAGAGGGTGGATGAGGTGGAGACGAAAATAGAAAGGGGGCGACGTCTCGCGCAAGATCGAGATCGTGGGAGAGAGGGGGGCGGAGGTAGGAGACGAAGTCTCCACCGTTGGATCTTGTGATCCAACGGTGGTGATCGAAGAGGTAATGGCTGGGTATGATTAGATCGGGGCGCGGTGATGATGGGCTGCGGTTGAACCACGTGGCGAGCTGCGGGCGAAGCGCTAGCGAGCGGCGAGGATGAGCAGTTAGGGTTGATCAAGCGGCTGAGAAGAAAAGGCAGAAAACGCGGCTGAGATGGAAAGGCAGAGGTCGATCAGAGGGTTGAGGATTTGACACGTGGCGAGCTCTGCTTAAGGCGCTTATGAACGGTGATGATGAAGACAGGAGATGATCTGACGGCTCAGGCAATGGGGCATGCGTGGAACACCTGGAGTCGTTGGATCTCAGGAGGAGATCCAACGGCTGGAAAATGAGGCGGATGAGGCAAGGGGAGCGGGCCGCGTGGCGCAACCAGAGGGCGCCACGTGGCCTGCTGTGAGTGGCTGGAAGAAAATACATGTGTAGAGAGAAGAGGGGGCCGAATTTGGAAAAACTCAAAACATGAAAGTTGTAGATCTCGATGAGATCTACAAGTTTCATGTTGACCAAAGACGGAGATGGGGTCAAATATGATACATAAATACAAAGATACAATTATACACCTATGTAGTATACAAAGTGGCCCAAAAACCCAACTTTCTCATACAAGCTCCAAATTGGATGAAATTAGTCTCATTTTAAAGGTCTTTTAATATGTAGTATTCTAAGAGTGAGTAGACCTATTTTGGAGTTTGTATGAGGGATTTATGTGTATTTTAGTGTATAGGGGTTCTCATGCTTTATTGGCTAAATTACAAGGGGGATTTTTGGCATTCTTCCCTATATTATTAACTAAGGAGTACATATTATAGAGAAGAGGTTACTTTAGTGAATGGGTATTTTACAAGGGATTTTTGGCTTCTTATTTAAATGCAAATGGACTGCTAAAATGTATGAATTATGTATGCATGCATGAGTGCTATTTATATATAAAGGGAAAATGCACCTGTTTTCTCGGGGACAAGGCTCTATTTTTGACTTTTGAAGTGATGAATCACAGATTCATCAACCGATCCCATTACAGAGACCTTCCTAGATGAGGCGATCCTTGCTATCGTCTCTCTCCCATGGTATGCTGACATTGTTAACTATCTTGTTGTTAAGAAAGTTCTACAAGGTTTGCCCATGCAGTGACTTGAGACCTTCCTTGCGAAGGCCAAGTCCTACCATTGGGAGGATCCCATCTTTTATCATGAAGGAGGGGATAGCGTCTGGTGTCGGTGCATTCCTCAGGAGGAGCACCATAGCGTCCTCACATACTGCCACAAGCTTGAGGCAGGAGGACATCATTCTGGGAGGAGAACAACACAGAAAGTGCTTCAATCCGGCCTATGGTGGCATACCCTCTTCAAGGATTCTGATGAATTTGTGAAGAGGTGTACTGACTGTCAGAGGATGGGCATTTATGGACAGCATGATATGATGTCGA
Organism: Ottelia alismoides; assembly: GCA_037367405.1. NCBI lineage: Eukaryota > Viridiplantae > Streptophyta > Magnoliopsida > Alismatales > Hydrocharitaceae > Ottelia > Ottelia alismoides. Next base: position 118,380 of record JAZKJV010007862.1, read on the forward strand.
TGCAGCCCATTCACTTCTGTGAGGTTTTTGATGCATGGGGCATCAATTTCATGGGTCCATTCCCTAAGAGTCAGGGATTCGAGTACGTTATATTGGTTGTTGACTATGTGAGTCGTTGGGTTGAGGCCATACCCGCCCGAACCGCAGATGCTAAGATTGTTTGCAAATTTTTGAGGAAAATATCATTTCACGGTTAGGGGTGCCTAGAGATTGATATCTGATGGGGGTCTCACTTTATCGATGACAAGGTAAAGGCCCTTGCTAACAAGTTCAGCATAGACCATCGAGTAGCCACTCCATATCATCCTCATACCAATGGTCTTGCTGAAGTATCGAACAGGGAGATCAAGATGATATTGCAAAAGGTATTCTGCCCAGATCGAAAGGATTAGTCATAACTTTTGGACTCGGTCTTATGGGCATATCTGACTTCCTTCAATACTCCTTTGGGTACATCTCCCTTCCGTCTCGTTTATGGCAAGCCCTTGCATTTACCTATTGAGATTAAGCATAAGTCACTATGGACTGTCATTGATATATTATTGGATCTAGAGAGTATAGGAGATCAAAAGAAGATAGAATTGGCAGCCCTGGAGGAGCTTAGAGACGCAGCCTTTTCGAACAGCCTACAATATAAGGAGCGAGTAAAGATATGGCATGATTCTCATATCAGCCGTAAGTAGTTTGAGCCAGATCAGAGAGTATGGTTGTTTGATGCTAGGCTTATATTATTTCCAGGGAAATTGCAGAGTAAGTGGAAAGGACCATACCTGGTCCGAAAGGTGCATGACAATGGTAGTATCGACATATCTGAAATGTCATATGAGTCCACCTTTTGTGTTAACGATCAGCACCTCAAACCATATCTAGATCATGAGTCGTTGATCGTTGACGTCGCCCCGATTCATTTTGCATGAGATGCGGTCTTTGACTCACATCATATGCATCTCATGTTTGAGTATCACTGTCTTCCGCCGTGTATAGATCCATATGTCCATATCATCTCATTCTTTAATCTAACACCCCATTTTCATCTTGCGATTATGTTATACTTAGGGTGTACTTTATCCTAAGTATAGGGGGTGTCAGATGTTTGATTAGTCTCTTGATTTTGTTGCCTATACTTAGACCATGTACATTCTCTCACTCGGTTTTCCCTTTGTGTACAATCTGCTATACTTAGGATTACTTGATCCCAAGTGTATGGAAAATCACCGAGATCTCTTCTTTCTATTAGTCGTTATAGTATAACTTCCTTTTCGCTTCCCTATGCTAAGCACGAGTTATGTCTTCTTCATTGCTCTTTGTTCACTCTGAAGACATCGTTCGAGATAAGTATAGGGGGTGTCATATATATTACATATATACTTTAGTCATAACTCGTACTTTGTGTGAGTGTGTTAATAAATAAAATGGCTAAAATCCATAATCTAAAAATCGCAAAAAAATTAAAATTTTTCTTGTACATAAAATTCTTTCTTGCACATACATTGCTATTTATAAAATTTATTTTTCATACAAATGTTTGTAACAATGTTTTGCTTGTCAAATGTTTGTAAATATTTTGGCATCAAAATTATGTATATAGTACAAAATTTTTGTAAAATGATTGAAAAATAAAAGTTTGCAAAAAAACCCTTGTGTAAATGTTTGTAAATAGTTTGCAAAACTTCTGCATTCATGCATGCAATCAAACATTTTAAAAAATTTTGCATAAAAAGATTTTTGTAAATATTTGTATATCCTTCTAAATCATAGTTGACATTTAAACCAGTCTTGAATTAAATTGTTAAATGGAGCTTGGTTAAGACCTTAATCCACCTAATTCTAAGAGGAACCTTATAGGATTTGGGGTTAAGACTTTTCAGGTCCATTAGTGACTTAATTCTCTGAGTCCACTAGGCTATGATCACATGTCATCTTGATGAGCCTAAGTAGAATATTTAACAATGCACACATGACTCTCACAGACAATGGCTTTACTTGGACCAGCACTTTGCACTTAGCTCCACACGGATGAGGTGATGATGAGGCATTTTCGTTTGGCTTGGTTAGCATACGAGGGTAGTACTTTTAGGCAGACCCTCTCATCTTCCTTTAGGGAAGGAAGTGCGCCTCAACTTGGTCTGGCGGTGTTGAGGTCTAAAGACAGGAGTTGTGGGTTGCAATAATGCTTCAAAAGAGGGATAGTCTACTGGCTCAAGAGGAAAATGTCCTCATGTATATATGTTGCACCATGTAGATATGTTGTCATATGCACATTAAAAAATGTGTGCAAAAGAAAGAAAAACTCCAAAAAAAGTGGCAGGTCTGATAGAAAATAAAATACCTGCTGGAGTGTGTATAGTTAAATAAAGCAAAGCTTATGTTACACGTTCTCATCTCATGAAGCTTGCAGCGGGAGACTTAGCTACACTGGCTGGTCTCCCAGGGATACGTGGCTACACTGGCCACGGTCCATTCTCTTCTTTCCCCCTCTTCTTGAGCTGGTTGAACTTAAACTTAGAAGGGAATACCCCACTCCTCGAGGAAAGAGCTGCTAGACTAGGGCATTAGAGTTACCTTGTTGAGGGAGGATGTTGCCTTGTCATTTCTGAGGTGGGGAGCTACATATCATTTACATCGTACAAGAAAATATTCATGGTCATTAGAGTTTGTGTATGTAGACTTGTTCTGATCGGGATTATTGAGGAGTCTTAACCATAGATTGGTAGAACTTAGAGGTTGTTGAGTCTTAACCTAGATCCAAGTAAGGTTCCGAGAAACTAATAATCCAAAGGTCTGACCGAGCTCCATACTTCAATTTAATGAAGACAAGTTTAATAATCAACCTTGATTCTCCTTTTTCTTTTCTTCTCTTTTTCACTTCTTTTTCAATTAAGTGTTTGCTAAGGGACTAGCAAAGGTAAAGTATATGGGTGATGAATCTTTGATTCTCACTCTTTATTCTTTTATTTTAGCTATTTATCTTGGCAAAGCATCATGTAAATAGGTGTAAATACAATAAGTTAGCATTCAGCATGCATATGTTAACTTTGTATATTAAGCATGTATTTGTGCAAAAATAAAAGAATAAAGAAAAAGAAAAAGGAAGGAGGTATTTAGAATAAATACAGAGTGACTCGAACCCCACGAGAAGGTCAAGCCTTGACCTGATCGCTAAATAAAATAAGTAGAGAGAGATAGGGCCTACTCTATACTGTACATATTACTTATGTCTGTAAATAATCATTCTGAAAAATAAAAATATTCTTTTTTCCTCCTTGTAGATGGTCCTAAAAATAAAACAAAAATAAAATAAAAAATTAATTAGAAAAGTAAAATAAAAACAAGAATAAAATCCTCCTTTCTTGTAAAAAATACATGTATATAGATAACATCCCCTATTTATTTTAAAATTGTACATAACTCAATAAAATAAAATAAAAATTATTTTATACTCCAAAAATTATGTTATAAATGAATAAAATACAAAATAAGGGTATTTATGAAAAATAACAAAATAAAAATAATTGTACAAAATACATAGGTATATTATACTTGTATATAATGTATTATACTATATAGAGATTAATTTATTTTTTTTATAAAAATAATAAAATCACAAAAAATAGTTTGAAAAATATTAAACATTTTTTATTTTATTCACTTTTTATTTTGAAGTCATTTACTATTTTTTATTTATTTTGTGAATATTTTGTAAAATCCTTTTTGTGATTGGTCGGGACGAATGTTGACAGCGGGTCAACGGCCTCTTCCAGGATTGACCCGACCCGACCCGACCCATCTCACCGGAGCCAGTTCTCCCCTTTTTCCCGGTCGGGTCAAGCCTCCTTCTGATCCGAGTCTTCGCCCGCACCTCCTCCTGAGATCCAGCATCTTCACGGATCCCTAGGAAGGCGAGGATCTTCCTAGGGTTACGCACCCTCCCCCTATTCTTTCACACCCTTGGAAAGCCTATATAGCATCTTCTTCGACTCCCTGGCACTGCAGCTCGTTCCTCGCCCCTTCTTCCAGCCGCAAACACCTCAGGTTGAATGACAACTACCAGTGGGATCCCTCGGATTGGAGTTTGGTGGTCGGGAGCCGTAGCTCAGCTACATGGCCGGCGAGCGTCGTCGCGTCTAGCCTCCCCGCCTTTCGCATCAAGGTCAAGGCCATTACCTCGTCAACCATCACCGCCTGGAGCTCAGGAGTACTCTCAGATTTTCAGGTATCCATTCTATCCCATGTTGTTCACCTTTGGATTCATTCTTCCCATTATGCTCTGCCGCCAGTTCAATTGCTCCGACCAGCTGGTCGGAACCCTGATATCCAAACCCATCCATTCAGATCGATGCGTCGCATCTCCATTCACCTTTTCCGCAACCTGTTCACCCTATAGCTCAACCATCGGGTTGAGATTAGGCTCGGTCTCCCTCCCTCGCGTTCGCTGGATATCAACTATCTACCTCACCACCACTTCTTTCCCTTTTAGCGTCAATAACCCAGACCGAAGCTTCGCCCCGAGTCCTAGCTATGCATCGCAGGTGCCCTAGCGCGCGAGGAACCCCTGTCGAGCTCCCATTTGCTCAAACGGAGAACCCCCAGGTGACCGGCCATCGCCACAACCATCCGGCCACTCCCACCTCCATCAGACCCTACAGCCAGCCGCGTCGTGCTTCTGTGAAGCCGATGGACCTCTTTGGGCGCTCATCGGACTAGTGGATCACCGCCAGCATCCGATTGAAGTTTACCCAGGAGCTGTTCTTCTGGCATCCTCATCCACCGTCGGATCGACCTTCGTCTGCTAGATTAGATCCCAGCCACCGACCATCGCTGCTTTTCAACCGTCAGATCTGACGCATCTGATCGCACGTAGGGGGACTTTCCCTGCACCGTCAGATCTGCTCCAGCAGAGATCGGGGCCGTACGTCCACGACCACCCCCATGATCGCCACGTGCCCTGCTATGGGTATATTTCACTTTTCACCCTACACTTTTATGCTTTACTTTGGAGTCCAATAAAATAAAGTATAGTTTAGATAATTTGCAGTTCGGACCTCATATTTTATGTATTTGCATTTTAGTCCAGTTGAGCTGAGGTCACGTGTCGCCCACGTGTTTAGCTAGTGTTTTTGTACTTTTTATCATGAACTTTATGCATGATATGTTTTGGTGTAATAGTTTCTGGTATTTGCAATTACACCCATGTGAAGCTTATTCACGTGTTGCGCACGTGCCTTCTAGGCTTTTTGCAAATTTAGCTCTGAGCTTTTAATGTCTGTTATGATTTGGCCCGCACCTTTCTTATAATTGTAAATAGGTCCCTATGTGTTGTATGTGTTGTTTTAATCAAATAATTGCCAAAGTAACCTTAAAAATTCCATCAAAATTACATATAGGTCATTCTATCGTGTAATATTTATGGTAATTTTTGTGATTTAATTTAGTTTTATTTGATATTTTCTAAAAATCAAAAACCTCTAAAAAGTGTCATATAAATTTTATAAAATATATAAAAAATACAAAAATAGGTTTAAAAATTCCAAAAATAGTAGTTGTTTAATTTTGTATGCTTTGATTCCAATGCAATTTTTGTTGCATTATTTTTCATAAAAACCCTAAAAAGCTAAAAACTCTAAAAATCTTAAAAAATCATTAAAAACTCTAAAAAATAAAAAAAGATTTTAATTGTTGTGTGTAGACATTTTTATTTGCTTTTTCATAAAAATCATAACCAAGACATTTAGGCATTTTTAATATTTTAAATTTACCTTTTGATCCAGGCTATACATATTGTCCTATTTTGATTTTATTTTTTTTTTATAAAATAATATAAAAATCAGAAAAATATCACAAAATTACCAAAAATATCTACATTTTTAAAAATATAACAAAACATTTTTATTTCATTTTTTGAGTATTTTTAGTCCTAATAAAAATAGTTAAATCTTGTTATTATCTTTATATTTTTATTTGTTTTTTGTTAGAAAATATAAAAAAAATTGCAAGTTAAAAACCACAAAAATATGCTTGTCATTTTCTGATAAGGACTACTTCGTAGGTTTTACTCATGCTCCTTGTGTTCGACCCTGGTCGCTATACCAGGTTAAATAAATAGCGGAGACCGCTGACATCGTTTTTATCGACCTTGATTGTTTGATCTTGTGTGGTCTTGATTTTTCTTGTTGAGTCCGATTGGATGATTAAGGTAGCAACAACATCGATTTATCTTGATACTTAACCCTAGCCCGATCGGTCGCTCACCAGTCGCTACCGGGGGCGAACTGGGTTGGGTGGGTGGACTGGAGGAGGTTGACGGGGATTGACGGAGGTGCTGGAACGGGAGGGGGGAGCCTTCGAGCAGGGGAGGCGATAGGGGTGGTGGGATTGGAGCAGGGGAGGCGGCGGATCAGGGGGGCTTCGAGCAGGGGAGACCTACGCTGGGGAGGCGGCCTGGGGGGTGGGAGGGGGGTTTTGTGCAGGGGAGGCCCGCGGAGGGGAGGAAGCTTGAGGGGGGGGGGCTTCGATGGGAGGTCTGCGGCGGGGGAGGGGGTCTTCCAAGAGAAGCATTGCTCGGGATGGCACTACAGGCGGGGGTATGGGTGTAAAAATCCCTGATATAAAAGAATGTAACAGAATCAGGTCAGTTTTAGCAGATAAATGGATGTGGGTTAACCACGAGGTCTGTGGGGGTAAGATTTAGCAAGCTTACGAGGTCGAGGGAGGAATTAGGATGTTTCAAAGGTCGTAGAGGTAATTGACAAAGATTATACGGTTTGCTGGGTAAAAATTCCTTGTAGATTTATAGAAATTAATAAAAACAACATTCTAAAGAATCTGGTTGAGAATGTCAATATTATTGAAAAAGATGAAATTTTTAATAATCAAATAAGTATCCTCAAAAGCAGATTAGCCACGATAATTCATACATGATGGTGAAGTAGGGATGCCAATAGATGTAGATATATTCGTATTCAATCCACTATTATATCCATTTAATATAAACTTTGACTTCCTTATTCACATCCGTTTTAAAATGGATATGAATCACTTTTCTATGCGCATATATCGGTATACGTATACGTATGTACGATTTCATATATAAATATAGTTGTACATCTATTTTAAACTATTTTGTAACATAAATTTATACATTCTTTCACCATATTTGTTAGACTTATTATCGAATAAATAAATACATATTTATATCATATATAAATATGATGTAACCTATATAGTATTTCTACTATTATTCGTATCTATTTTCTATTTGTATTCATTTTCAAGGATATAGTAGTACCCCGTTTTTATATTTGTCAAAATCTATATTCATATTAATATAAAAATTGAAAAGGACAAGAGATCATCTATATTTGTATACCAGTACCCAACCATTTGCATTGTAAAAGCATGCTTAAAGTCGAGCTACAGTCAGGTGAGAACATGTAAACCATCGGTCAAAGGTGATCGAAAATATCATGGGAGGAGACGAACAAGGAGATGAGGGAAACATGAGGGGGTGGGCATGCAAGGAGGAGGAAGAGGTTAGAGGAGCCCCACATATAATGAAGGAACAAAGGCATTGTGGTGAACACGAGGGACCAATGTGTCTCCTCTAGAGGACAAAAACCTCCATTCAATGATTCGCTATTGTGGTGCACACCTTTCTTCCTCTCTCTCTCTCTCTCATTCTCCACCACAAGATTGTACGCACATCTTATCCCTCTAAGGGCCCTTCGGTAGGAGAATAAGCAGGAATAAGGATGAGGAATAAGGGGAATAAGGGTCTATTCTTCGTTCGGCTGGAGGATAAGAACAAGGAGAATAATGTGAAATAAAGGTAGATAAGGTGGGATAAAGATAGGAATAAGAGTGAAATAAGATGGAATGAGGAGGAATAATCGTACCATAGAAATCCGTGTCGAAAGGAGAATAGGCCCCTTATTCCGGGGCCTATTCTCCAAACGAACAGGCCCTAAATGTAATATCTCTATGCATATCTACCATTGTCTCCAATTATTTGTTTTTTATTTTGGAATGCTATACAAGTTTGAGTTTTCTTGGCTTTGGATTCATGTTATATCTTATATCTAGTTGTAGTATCTCAAAATACAGTCCAATATCTAATACTTATAAAAGTCTAATAGTTTGTTATAAGAGTGAAAGATTACTATTTGATAATTTATGCTTTAACATTTTGAGTGATTTGTTGATGGATTCCGTTGGAGACGAATCCAACATGTTGTCAGCACTAGTTTTTTTTTTTAAAAATGGTCCGGGTTTAGGTGTTGGACGTGATACTATCTGTAGCACCTAAATATAGTTCCATATGAAATACTTGTAAAGTACAAACATGGGCGGAGGGAGAGGGGGGCGGGTAGGGGCCATGGCCCCCCCTCTCAAATTGGTAAATTATTAAAGTGGTCATGCAATTTTCTATTTCTAACAACAATTCTTCTATTTTTTAAATTTCTATAAAGGGCGAAAATTCCTTTCTCCCATTTTTTTTAAATTTACATAAACTACCACCACCATTCCTTTCCTCATTTTTCAATTTTCGGTAAAAGTTTAACATTTCTATTAAGATGCAAAGAACAGATACATATATAGGTGTTACTATATCGTTGTCTATTTTTAATACGAAAAGATGTGGATACAGATATGAAAACTATATTACTATATTCATAAAAGATGGATACATATGTTAAACAGATATTTATCGCGTGTGAATAGTGTTAGAAATATTGTACATATTAGCTTAAATATACACGTATTGGATAGATGCACATCATTTGAATGTATTAAATATATTTATATCATAGTAATTATACCAAATAGGTGAAAGAATGTATACTTCCCCTGCCCCATTTTTCTAATTTTTTATTTTTTTGGAAAATTACTTACGTAGATTTTCAATGCTATATCCTTATATTATGTCATTCAAGTTTCACATGAAACAGAAACTCCTACGACCTCCATCCAGACGGGGTTGATTTCAACAATTCTACGACCGTCAAAAATCGTATGTTTAGATGGAGGTTGTAGGAATCTCTGTTTCGCACGAAAGTTGGACGACATAATATAGGGATATGGTGATAAATTTTTACAGATTCATTTTTCATAAAAATACAATAATAAAAAAAGAGGGGCAGGAGTGTCAAGTAAGCTCACCCAAGGAGGTAGCCCCATTTTCCCCAATATATAACATTTGTATTTTTTGTAATAATATATTTTTTAATGATTATGCTGCTAACTACACTTTTCCATCTCTCCTTAGTTGGCATATTAGTATACCATATTTATCATTTTTTTGTTATACTTTCAACCAACATTTTTTATCATATAATTGACCTCATAACGTGCCTTATGATTCGGACACAAATCGGACAATCTTGTTTTTGGACATGAACTGTACATATATATTTTGGCCCCACCTATAAAAATTTTCTGGCTCCGCCCCTGAGTACAAAAGTGGATTATAAGTGGTTATGATAACTCGGACTTAAGTATTATGTGTGATTATTATCAGCTTCATTTAAATTGTGACACAAAAATTATTAGGGCAGTTTTTCTCGACACCAACTCGATTTTGGTTATTGAACGTAGCAAATAATATGAAAGGTAAATTCTCATAAACCGTAGAAAGGATTACCACAGAGATGGTCACTCCAAGAAATCAAAAGATGTTCAGATTGTGCAAACACTATAGTTATCAGGAATAAGTGATGAACTATATCATAACGAGGAAATTAGAAATGTAATTATAAAAAAACTTATTTTCTTGCAATAAACTAAAAAGAAAGTACCACTATAGCTACTAATTTATTTATTTTCTTTTCCAAAAAAAGAGAGAGAAAATCATTTTCATGTGCAACACATTTTCTATAAAAAGGATCTTCTCCTTGGTCAAATGTAGATATGCACCCCAATTGGGTCCACTTGAACTTGCTTCAATGAACCCATACCTACATCTAGTAACTAGCTGATATAATATATGGCCATGAAAACAAATCTCCATCTTAATCAAAATATGACCATGATACATTCGGTGCATCATGCATGATTATTAATTAGGAGCTCTTATTTAGTGATGTTGTTAATTGTTAATTAGTACTAATTTTCCTTGAAGCAGCCAAAGGGAACTATGAAAACAAACATTGCACCAAGATTGCCATGCATCTTATGTTACAACTACATTTTTCTCGATCAAATTCCCGCGTCACAATCATCTACAATGTCTCCCACAGTTCATTAGGTTTGAGCTCTACATCTAGCCCATGGTGTCCTACGCCTCTCGTATGGCCCTATGTGTCTCTCCTTTCTTCACGACCCCACTCGTGGTCCGGTTGGATGTGGTTGGAGTCATCTTTCCCTGACTAGGACGAGGAGATGAACTACAAACCCTAAGTAACCGTTGTTACTATCATCATCGTCGTCGTTAAAACTATAGATCATTTGTTCTTAAACCTATTCTAGCCACACTTTGGGCTGGATGTCGCTTTCCAAATTCATCCTCTCCAAGGAAACTAGATATTTTTACATCACGATACTTAAAATCATGTCCAATTACACCACAACCCTCGTAATTTTACTCTGTTTAGCAAATATAACCCTACGCAAGGATCGCGGTACAAGAATTCCTAATATTACATGACTTATGATGTAATTACAAGGATAACAAGCATTGCATTGTAATTGAGCATGAATTCAAGGGTCATAGTGCAAAAAACCCCAAAATTCTATATCAAAATAAAGCACCAAGAAAGTTATTTTAAACACTCCTTTGAAGAACATTGCAATGAAAGTAAATATTCTTCTCTTCTATACTCTCTTAACCCAAAATATTATATATAGTTTTTCTATCAGGATCATTGTATATATGGGATTTCACCCGCACACAACCTAAATTAATTTCTAATTACACCACATCCCTAACAATATTTGTAATTACATAATAACCGGTCTAATCTTATATTATGTAACACACAAGCCCATGTCCAAAAGTTGTGGTGTAAGACTAAGATTAGAGGGGCTATGGTATAATTAAACAAGATTTCCAGGGTCATATTGTAAAAACCAGTTTTTGCTATCGGTTTTCCCTCGATAATCGCCTAAAACATTGGATCTTTTTTGCAATTTACCCTTTTAAAATGATAAACCCTTAAACTCGGGGACCTTCCTCTGATCAACTCCTGCTGTCCAGAAACCACACGCTCAAACTACCAGTTGCTTAATCATGATCAAAATCTTAATTAGTGAAAAATTGACATGTGTTGCAAATGGAAGGATCCGATTGCCTGCACGTCGGTGCCCTCCAACCACAATAATTAATAGCGATAATGGTGCGTGTTAAATTTAATCCGATGCAGAAGGAGCCATAGAGTCCAGCTGTTAAGACCCCACGGAGTTCCCCATACCAACATCGAAAAAATTAAACGAGAAAGCTTAAGATCGGATGCCCATCAATAATAAGGGCATGGTGCTGCAATATCTGGGAAATTGGAGGCTCTGTTCTGCTGCTCCTGTGAGCAGAACAGAGCACCTGCCGATGCCTTTGCCGGAGAGACCGCAATTTTATATTGCATGCACGAAGAAAGAGGATGGAAAGTGCCAAATAGTCTCTGTAATCTGCTTTTTTTTTAATTTGTTTTTTTGGTTTTGGGACAGAGATATTGGAAGAACAGATCACGGGTCCATGCAATACAAAGCTAACTGTGCACCCATATTTTTCTCCGATTTTTCACCATTTTCTTGTCCAGATTCTGCTGGGTATTTTCCTGCCGTTTTATCTGTTTTTAAGGCATTTTTCTGGTTTTTTTTTATTTTTAATGAGTTTGCTGTACAATTTAACCGAACACCTGCAATTAATGTGTTGCTAATATTAATTAACCTGCATTAATTAAAGAAAAAATTTGTTACAAATACTCCAAACTGTAGATTGCACTGCATGTATAAGGGTGGGCAAGTTGAACAGTCGTTTCTGGTAGAATATCAAAACTGTTCATGTCAACTGTTTGGTGTCCAATCATGTCATGTTTGTCCATTTACGTTCTGTGTTAGTTTGCTGATGTCCAATCATACATAACATCACACGTGGCATTCATTATTTTTTTAGGGTAAGAAGAAAAATAATATCCAATTAAAAAATGGCCAAATCAACTGGTGTTTTTACTTGGGGGCTTTTTATTTGAGTCAAACAATGTCTTTAATCCTTCATTATTCCTTTCCTTTACTCCTCTAACGAACACCCTCTAGAAAATAGGAACCAATCAAAACCATGTTGAACTCCTCGAACCGATTGACGGTTTTCCTAATCTGATATATTGGCTCTTCTCCTTCTCAACTCCTATTCGCGTCGAGCATGATCGAGCGGCTGTGGTGCGCTACAACACTATAACATTACAGCAAAGAACCCACTCCCCTCCTATTCTCCGTCATCATTTCAACCGTAAATTTAAAAATAAGTAATAATTTGGCAAGCAATTTGTTTATATAAATAAATCAAGTAAAATTGGAAGCTTTATTTAAAAAAAATGCAAGAGAGGGAGAGAGAGAAAGATACCTGACACCCACCACCATCCGTTTGGCCCCTTAGCTATAAATAACACCACCTTCCTCCTTCCCCTCTCCTCCCACAGCATCTCGCCTTCCCAGACCACCCACCCACCCACGAAGAGAGATTTGCGTGTGCAAGATCTGCGATATACCCGCGAAAAGGATAGATGGAGCTCTACATGGACGAGAAGTGGAAGCTGTCGAAGAAGGGGTCGAGGAGGAGAGCGGAGGGGCAGAACCCAACATCGCTGAGGTGTTCCTTCGCGAGGAAATGCGCAGCGCTTGTGAAGGAGCAGAGGGCGAGGTTCTACATCATGAGGAGATGCATCGTCATGCTCATCTGCTGGAGAGATTACTCTGACTGCTAAAGAAAGAGAGGATGCAAACACACAGGAGAGCTCTCTGTATATATTTTCCTTTTTGGGGGCTCCTCTGTTCTTCCCGTGGAAGGTCTTCTGATTCATATATAAATATTTATGGGGGTCGTCTGTTCTTGCTGTCTGATTGTCTCTGTGTTGAGGAGATGGAGAAAAAGAGAGATTTAGAGTTCTTCTTTCTTTCTTTCTTTCAGGGTTTTGTTTGTTTGTCTCTTTGGATCAATCTGTTCATATTTATTAACAGCGAAATGTTTCGACTTGTATTTCTTTCAGATATTTCTGGGATTGGGAATATGCATAGATTCACAATCCTTTGATTGGAAAGTAATTGGGTTCCAGATGAAGAAGTTAACGCAAATCTTCGAAGGAAACCTTTTTAGACTGTGCATTCGTCTTACCCATATAAATAAGAATCAAAAGATTCCCATCCCCTTCAAAGTCTTCCCCCATCTTCTGAATTTTTTAATGGCATAAAAGTGTTACAAATCTTAAGTCAAACAACTTAATGATATTATAATTGATGGTTTTAACTGTGATTAGTAATCACACCTTCTTCTTTTTCTTTTTCCAAATAGAATGCGCTCGATGTGCGTGTGCGTGTGCATGTTGGGCATATCCGGTAGGAAGAGACACACGTGTGGGGATCAAGGGTTCCACCGTGGGAACCAGGGTTTAAAAAATCAGACCGGATCGATCGGTCGGACCAGTTGGACCGAGAATCGGCCCCGACCTGGTCAGTTCGCCGGTTCTTTGTAATTAATTCCAAAAAAAATAAAAAATAAAAAGCCAGGTTCGACCAGTGGTTGGACTAGGTTGACCCAGATGGTCGAACCGGGTTGACCCGAATTGAGCCAGTTTTGATGATTTGGTAATTTTCAAAAAATAAAGGCTTAAATAATGAAATAATAAGATTTTTATCATGTATGCCCTTCTTAACTTCTGCGATATAAGGTATGTCCCTCTCTTTATTAAATTTACATTATGTCAATAATTTCTTAGAGTAATTTTCTTGAAACAAATATAAATAAATGATTACAATATTATATTCATATATAATTCTAGAAAATACGACTAACTTTGTAGAGTATTTCTTGAAATAGGCAATCATGTTATTCTATTTAAAGATTTGAAATTTCTAACGATTATTTCATTGATATATAAATACATACTTACATATATGTATCATGTTTTATTGGTTCAAAAAATCGATTCGACCGATCTGACCAGTAAATAAGCCCGATCTGATTTTTTCTGAATAGATAAGAATGATGACGTCATGCTGACATCATCATCGGTCCGACCGGTTTGGACCGACGGTTCGACCTGGTTGGATCAAACCGAAGACTGACCGGTTCAACGTCCGGTTCGATTTTTAAAACCTTGATGCGAACCCTTGCGCTCTCGACCTCCATGTGGAGTGGAGAGCGGAGGAGGAGACTGCAAATAGGCGTCAGTCAAAGGCCTAGTGGGGGGCGCTGATGAGTCAGCGCACGAATGTACACGAAAGGCGAGATATGTACAAGTATAAAGAGGGGGGCCCAATGGGATCACGTGGGCTGTGGGCCTTTGGTGGGCCCAAACTTTGGAGATTGATGGATCGCGACAAAAGACAACTCCTCCGCTCCTTCACGTGGGCTTTTCGCCTTTGTGGGCCCATATATTTCTGTCCCCCTCCTAATAACAAAAACAACAACAATAATATTTGGGTTTTTATCAGTTGTGCCCTTTTGAGATATTGCAATTTCAATTATGCACTTTTCTTTTTTGAAATATCAGTTGTGCTCCTACCTTCTTGCAAAATTCACAGTTCTACCCTTTTATAATCAGTTATGCCCTTACTTTACCCTAATAGAAGAGCAGAACTGTAAATTTTGCAAAAAAGTAGGAGCACAACTGATATTTCAAAGAAGGGGCATAATTGAAATTACAATATCTCATAAGGGCACAAATGATAAAAACCCATAATATTTGCAAACCACTAATTGCCATTTTTTATTAAAAATTGCACCAAAGCCCATATTTCTGTGCGTTTCTGCAATATCAATTTGCCTCGAGACGGTTTAGGCAAAGCGTCCACCTTGGAGGACCGTCTGCAATCCTGAGGGGGTGAGGTGAAGGAGAGGCGTGCGCGAGAGATTTCCCAGAATGGAGAGAGATAAAGAAATATCTCCCATTTTGGGTACGTATTCAAAAAATTTCCCAATATGGTGATATATCGGTAAATGGTTTGCCACGCGCCTATGTGGCGCGGCAAACCATTTGCCGTGTCTACATGGATGGGGCGGCAAACGGTTTGCCGTGCCCAGTGGCACGGTCTACGAGGGCGCGGTCTTCGGCGCAGAAGACGGGACGGGTGCGCCAGGCCCGGTCGGCGACCCGCCATACACGGCAATTCATTTGTCGTGCCGCGGCAAATGGTTTGCCGCTGGCCGCAGTATAAATATGCGGTCGCGGCTCCCCTCTCCCTCACACAGCCCTCTCCCATCCGACCCTTTCCCTCCCCTCTCTCTTCAACCTTCCCCTCCCACTCTCTCCATCCGACCACTTTCAACCCCAAGGTATGTTTTTTATTTTTTTTCTAAATAATGTCAATTTATAGTTTAGTCTATTCACTCATTTTTATGTTAAAAAAATAATTAATTTTAGGAATTGTGTTGTACTAATTAGATGCATCATTTTGTGTAGTTAAACTTGTTTATCATAGTTTAGATACTTAATATGTGTAGTGTTCAACATTTGCACTTTGCCTTATAATGTTTCCTAAACCTTGCACTTAGATGGTTGAACAAGTGCTATAATGTTTCCTAAACTCAGTAGATTGTAGTCAATATGATTAGAAACTCAACATTTGCCTTATTGTAGTATAATGCTTTTTTATTCACTAGATTCTTTATTTTGCCTATACATTATATTCAAAATTGTAGGCACATAGTACAAAAATTGGATTTTAAAGTTTAGACCAATAAATAATGTTAGTAATAAATAATGTATATAATGTTGTTTAGTAATAAGTAATGTATATTAGAAATAATTAAGTAATGTATATTAGAAATAAATAAAATATATTAGTAATAAAGAATGTATATAATGTGTGTTAGTAATAATAAATTAAAATATTAAATAATGTTTATTAGTAATAACTAATTTAGATTAGTAATAAAATAATGTATGTTTGTAATAAGTAATCCATATTAGTAATAAATAATGTATATAATGTGTATTAGTAATAATAAAATTAAAAATTAAATAATGTTTGTTAGTAATAAGTAATTTATATTAGTAGTAAGTAATGTATATTAGTAATAATTAATGTATATTAGTTAGAAATTACGTATATAATGTGTATTAGTAATAATAAAATTAAATATTAAATAATCTTTATTATTAATAACTAATTTAGATTAGTAATAAATAATGTATGTTTGTAATAAATAATGCATATTAGTATTAAATAATGTATATAATGTGTATTAGTAATAAATAATGATTATAATAATATAGATTAAGATTCCTAAGTAATGTAGATTATAATTAAATGAAATAATGTTATTAAATAAAAAATTAAATATTAATTAATTATAATGATTATAATAATATAGATTAAGATTCCTAAATAATATAAATTATAATTAAATGAAATAGTGTTATTAAATAAAAAATTAAATATTAATTAATTACAATGATTATAATAATATTGATTAAGATTCCTAAATAATATAGATTATAATTAAATGAAATAGTGTTATTAAATAAAAAATTAAATATTAATTAATTATAATGATTACAATAATATAGATTAAGATTCCTAAATAATATAGATTATAATTAAATGAAATAGTGTTATTAAATAAAAAATTAAATATTACTTAATTATAATGATTATAATAATATAGATTAAGATTCCTAATTAAACTTAAACTACTTTTTACAATTAAAGAATTTATTAGAACTTCATTTTTTGTAGTTAAAAATGGTATTAACTTTTAGTTGTGAATAGGAAATGGGTGATGTCGCTGCCCTTTATGTGTTCTGGGGCGGAAGAGTAACCAACATAGACTCTGAGGTCGGTTACGAAGGCGGTAAGAGTGATATGATCGGAGTACCTGTATCATGTAGCTACAATGATTTGCTAGCTTACATATACGGTCTTACGGGATATACAACCGACTTGTTCGAGATAACTGTGACCTGCAAGTGGCCCACCAATGCAAGTTCATTCCGTCCAATCGTTATTGGATCGGATAAAATAACGAAGTTGATGTTACAAGTATGTCGACAACTGGGGATGATGGAACTATTAATAGAGGCGGTAGAGATTTCTTCACAACAACGAGACGTGGGATCGTCATCGATGCAAGGTTTTGACCTTAATGTATCTCTTTACGATGAAGTTGACGAACATGATGAGAATGAGAATAATGAACAAGATGAAGTCCAACACGAGGTGGAAGGGGAAGACGACGATGAAGAGGGAGAGGAAGAGGAAGAGGAAGAAGAAGATGATGAGGATGAAGAACACTCCATGAGCAGAAGTAGTCATAGAGTGGGAGTCTTAACCGATCATGGTCAAGAGTCTCTTCTTAATTCGATACATCAGGAACCTATTTTCGATCCACCAGTAGACTATGGGATGGATTTAGACACGATGGAGGATCTTCCAGACTTCTTTGGATCAGATGATTGGATCTTTGGCACATTTGCAGAGGAGATGCCCTTTTTAAATGAAGTTGCGGAGCCAACATCCGAGGGCGCATCCGGTAAAGAGTTTTGGTTGAATCGTGCCTTCGACTCGAAGACATCATTAGTGGACGAGTTAACCACTTGGAGCATGACAAAGCACGTCCAGTTCAAGGTGGATGCATCGAAGAGCTCCCAGTATACCGCACGTTGCATCTTCAATGATTGTGGATGGAGGTTGCATGCATCGTACAACAGTCACCGAGACAATTGGGTTGTACAGTCACCGAGACAATTGGGTTATATAAATGTAATTTTAATTGTTACATAATATTTATTATTAATATTTTAATTTTATTCATAAATAAATACCAATTACACTACTAAACTCTTACTAAGTTATATCATAACATATTAATTGCTAAAACTATACGAATTAAATTTAAAAATTATACAATCATTATTTAATAGAAAATCACATTTATATAAATGTATTTTTTATTGTTACATAATATTTATTATTAATATCTTAACTTTAATCTTAAATAAATACAATATAAACATGTAAATTGTTAAGTTAAGTAAACTTGTAACCTCTTAACTTGTAAGCTCTTAAGTTTTGGGCGGGAATGGCAATATTCACAGTAAATGGTTTGCCGTAGGCGGCAAACCATTTGCCGCTCTGTCCATGTGAGCACGGCAAATGGTTTGCCGCGCCACATAGGCGAGCGGCAAACCATTTGCCGATATATACCCAGGCCGGGAAATATTTTCAACCGATACCCAGAATGGGAGATACTTTTGTCTCTCTCTCCATTCTGGGAAATAGCTCGTCGTGCGCCGTTTCAATATAATTTTCCTTTTTTTTATTCTTCTGTCTCAAAAACTTAGAACCGCCTTACTATTAGATTTTACCTTTAGTATTTCTAACAAACAAAAATTATAATTGTGATTTTTGAGACAAAAAAACTTTTTCAGAAATTCCCAATTAGACTAATAAGCATGGAAGGCCGTATCAATATCGATATCGTTTCGATATCGTGTCGATATCAATATATCGGTGATATATCGCCGATATATTGGGATATCTAGGAATCCTTCTGAAGAAAATATCGAAAATAGGATATATCGATATATCGATTTCGATATCGGTCCCATGTCGATACCGATATATCGGCGATATATCGCCGATATATCGGGATACGGCCTTCCATGCTAATAAGTGAAGACCCTTTGTAGAAAAAAATTAAATATCAAACCGTTAACTCTTTCTAGGCATAAAATATGATATACGATATGATAATTAGGAGAATAGTAAAATGGGGCTGTCCTTTGGGGACCTAAATTGGCTCCCCTATTTTTTTTCTATTTTTTTATTTTTTTTTGAAAAATAAAATCATGAAAAATCATCATTGTATCCCTGTATTAGGACATTAAGATTCGTGCGAAACAGAGACTCTTACAGCCTCCATCTAGATAGTCATTTTTAACGATCGTAAAATTGTTGAAATCGACCTCGTGTAGATGGAGCCCGTCGGAGTCTCTGTGAATGACATAATATAGGGATATGAAAATTCACATAAGTATTTTAAAAAAAATAAAAAAATGAGAAAAATAAGGGTCGGAGGAGCCAATTTAGCCCCCCAGAGGGCAACCTCATTTTATCCTTAGAAAAAATAACCATCGAAAATAAACTTTAAGGATTCCACTCAATCACAACATTATTCGTGCACATTTTCTTAAGAATTGAGAAAAGCATTGGATATTTTTCACATGAGATATTTGAATGTCATAAAAAGCATTGGATATTTTTCACATGAGATATTTGAATGTCATATAAGAAGATACCTAAGCTATTATATCCAACCCATTATTCATCTTTAACATTAAAGAATTATAATAAGAATATTTAATTACTTCAGTTTTTATGACTTGTATCATAATATAGTTTTTTAACAATATATCATATTTTTCGATTAAAATGCAATTTTTTGAAGAAAATTAGGCTTATGCCTCGACCATCTCGATGTTACGCCTCGTCTCAATTCCAAGGAAACCAGCCGATTTCGCTTTTCATTTTTTCAAACCTTGGGCATAACTGATATTACAAAGGGTATAACTTTGAGTTTTGTAAGAAGGTAGAGACACGACTGATATTTAAAAAAAAGGGGCATAAAAGAAGATATCTGTTGTCTTTCGTAAAAGAACAACCTTGGAAAAAATTATCACATTAACTACAGTTTGATGGTTGAGTATATCGCTATCAATGATTCGTTTGTTTCTCTCCTAAACATTTTAAAATATCCAAGTTAGTACATACTTTTAATGAAAAAGTCAACGAATAAGTGTCAATGTGTGAAACTTTACCATGTTCCAAAATACAAGAACAAAAAATAAATTAGCAATAAATAATATCGTTGTTATATATTTCATTATAAGATATAACAAAAAAATCGACATTATTTGGTACTTTTGGCCATTTTTTCTAGTGCATAAATATTTACCCGAGTTGCAGAATATGTAACCATTTGTAGTGTTATTAAATCCCCTTTTCCATTTTAAAAAACAATTTCAGCTACCGACATTAGCAAATATAAAAAATGTGAAATCACATGCGAATAATATTAAAAATACCCAATAAATTAATATAATTATAAATGCACAACACGTGATATAAATAATATTGAATGTGCTTGTATCATATAATTATACCAAATATAGTGAAAAGAGGTATAAAATTATGTGATATATGATTAACAATAAATCTAGAACAATATTTATTTATGGAAATCGATATACATATACAGATATTTGTGGATATTAAAGTGATATCTGCATCAATGTATATATATATATATTAAAACTGATATAATAGGGACATAAATGATATTTCAAAAGATCAGAACTACGAATTTCACAAGAATCTAGGGACACAACTGATATTACGAAAAAGGAAGAGGCATAAATGATATTGCAGAATGTAAGAGGGGTACAAGTGCTAAAAACCCTAGTTTAAAAAAGAATAGAAGAAGATACATAAAAATTACCTTCATCACTGGGAGTTGCATGAGGGGACACCCCTGTAGAGGGTATTGGCATTTGGAAGAGAAGGCTGCCGTCACGAGAACGTTCGGCATGGGCGGTTGATGGGGCGGTCGTGCCTGCTCGAGACAAGGATAGTGATGTCAGCGGTTGCGGGTTGGGGTAAGTATTAATATTCCCAAATACATATCCATTTATAAAACCACCAGTCAAACAATCCATTTATTAAACGGGTAAGTCCCTAATGGGTACCCGTCTACCCAACAAATGCCCATGCGCCCAATGTGTACCAACGTATTCAATATAGTATACTCGGGTTTGGGGTTGGTTCAGGTTCAGATAAGTTCATATACTCACAAGGTACTTCGAACCTAAATCCATATCCACATGGGCAGTACACTAAAGATCCGAACATGTCTAGATAGACTCGGGTCGGGTACCTAATAAGTAGACCCAGATCAACATCTCTATACGAGATGGGTTCAAGAACCCTTGGGAGGGTTGGCTTTGTAGGAAATTGGGCGAAAGGTCTTAATTTCGGGCTTAATCGTGGGCCCATTTGCGAGCCTAATAGTGGGCCGGATAACCGGGCTTCTGGTTCGGGTCATACGTCACCCCAACCCGACCCGAATCACCAATTAGGCCTAAACTCAAGCCCAGGCCCGTCCATAATCTTCTCCAACCCCGCGAGCCTCCCCCTCTCAAATAAGTGGAAGATCGAAACCCTAATCTTCTCCGAGACCGCGATCCTCTCCCCTCCCAGCGGCGCTGGCATCGTGAAATCGCGACGTTGGTAAGCCGAAAGATCCGATCTTGACGCCATGGCGAGGCAGCTCTCGCAGAAAGAGCAAGACATCCAGATGATGCTGGCGGCTGAGGTGCACCTCGGCACCAAGAACTGCGACTTCCAGATGGAGCGATACGTCTTTAAGAGGAGAACCGATGGTAATCCACCCGCATTTGCCCCGCCTTGTTGATTTTTTTTCTTTTCTTGGTAGTTTTCCTCTTACTTTTTATTTTTTTGACAACTCCGTTCAAGCTTGCATCCATTGATCTCGACGAGACATATTAGTGCTGATGTATGCTTTTCGTTGATTGCATGGTGGCTGCATAGTTTTTATTTTCATGGATACCTAATTTCACTGGATGGGCCTTTTTTTAACTATTTATTGCTCGGCTTAAATGACGGAGAAAATGTTGCAAATGCGCTTATTTCTCTGGGATAATATTCAACTCTTATGTAAATGAAATTCTGCAGAAAGTTTAATCAGCCCACAGGACATATAATATATAAACCTGGAATCCCGAGTTGCTAAGACCGGTTATAAGTTCGAAATGGTTGTCTCGATGCGGGTGCTTTTTTTATTTCGCAGCACTCTGAAAATTTAACATCCGGTTATTTATATGGATGTTCAAAACGAAGAGCTCCCAATTGTTGGTTATTGGTGCACAATATCATTTTTGCAGATTAATTAAATGTCAAGATCCATTTTAAATAGAAAGTGATACAAATGTTTGATTGATTGCTTGTGGAGTATAATCATACTGACAGGGCAGTTAACTTGCTCAAGAAAAACAGTGAGGCTTAAGTTAGGGATCTCGTATGTTTTGTCTGAAGTAGGACATCTTTCTTGATTATGCAGCACATGTCAAAGAATATTGTAGAGATAGATAATTCTGTATTGTAACTTTCTTTTGTATGTGCTTAAATTTTCAATAGCTCGCACACAGTCTTGACATTTGCTCCCTCATATCATTTGGAAACTACCAGGAATTTATATCATCAATCTTGGTAAAACCTGGGAGAAGCTATTGCTGGCAGCCAGGGTCATTGTTGCAATCGAGAATCCACAGGATATTATTGTCCAGTCAGCGAGACCATATGGCCAAAGAGCTGTTTTGAAGTTTGCCCAGTACACTGGAGCTCATCCAATCGCCGGAAGACATACCCCTGGAACATTCACTAATCAGATGCAGACTTCATTCAGCGAACCTCGACTTCTTATCCTCACAGACCCTAGAACAGATCACCAGGTTGATTTTTTTTGTTAGTCATTGTTTTCTATTGTATGTATATTAAACTTTTTGTTTTGCATTTTCTTCAGCCAATAAAAGAATCTGCACTTGGAAATATTCCAACTATTGCTTTTTGTGACACTGATTCTCCCATGAGATATGTTGATATCGGTATCCCTGCAAACAACAAGGGCAAACAAAGCATTGGATGCTTGTTTTGGCTGTTGGCCAGGATGGTTCTCCAGATGCGAGGCACGATTCTTCCGGGTCATAAATGGGATGTAATGGTAAGATGTTTTTCTGAAAGAAAACATGTATGCTACTTTTGTCACACCTTTTAGTAACCGTGCTTACACTTTGGAACTTCCTAAGATAGTTGAAATGAGATACTATATCATGGATGTTTTCTGTAAGATAATGAATACCGTTTTCCCAGTAAATTAGAACTGCTGGGATAGACTGCAGCTAATTTTTTGTAATTTGTAATTTGGCTAATAAGTTATTTTGTTGCACGGGGCAATTCACTGCAGTAATGGAGATGAACTATTTTTTGTGGATTTTTTGAGGTTCTTTGAATGCTTTCATTATGCCAACTTTGTCATCGTGCATGTATAGAAAACACCATGGCTTACTAGCAACAAATTGTGGTTAGCCAGCTCGCTCTGCTATTTAAATACTGATCCAAAATCCCGTTCATTGTTTAGCAGATCGGATAACCAGCACATCTTTTTGGTGTTTATGACTTCATGCATATTTTTCCGATGGTTTTGAAGAAGCTACGATCTGTATATAAATTACACTACTGAAGGAGTAGCATTTAGAGTTAGAACCTAAAATAGTTTAGGAGCTGCTTGTCAAATGCCGTTAGTTTCATCTCAAAATTGTTAAAGAAGCTGTTGTCAATTATTTATTGAATTGAATGCACAGCTGGTTGCACAACAAAATAAAGAAGGCAACATGTTACTTGGGAGAAGACACCCATCAAGGGTTTAAATATCGGTTTCGGATATCGTATCGATACCCTGTCGATACGAAATTTCCCGACGAAATTTCGCCCATATCGATCACCATTTGTGAAGAAATGACTGAAAAGTGCCCTCATATCGCCATTTCGCTCGAGATTTCGGTTCCTTGTCGAAACCGAAATTTCGCGAAACCATGACACCCATATGTAATTGTCGCTGATAGTTTGCAGTTGAGTTGGGGATTTTCCCAATCAATATCCAATCTAATCTTGAGAGATAATTATTTTAATCTGCCAATGGATAATGGATTGGAACAAAGTTTTTTCTTTATTCGAGATATCAGCCTAATTTTGTATTACTAACGGTCCAACTCTATTGAATGTGCTTATCATCTTTTTTGTGTGACCACAGCCTGGAGGCCTAATCGTGATAACAGATATATCTAGATGAGATTAGAGACGGAGAGCCACAGGGAGATCAAGAAGGCTGGTGAAGCTAGGTGTTGTATGGTTGTTGATAATAAAGTATAGGTCCATACATGAATCCTAGGAGGGATCAATAGAGTTTGCTTTGCTAGAATAGAGTCACATCTAAAAATAAGACAGGGCATGATTGATTGACGGACTGTCAGGGGGGTTTTATCACATGATTATTGGAACATAACGAAGCTCGATGATGCATAAATTGAAGGCTGACCCCTCTAATTCTCAACAACAGCAACAACAACAACAAAGCCTTTTCCCACAATTAATTCACAGGAAACAACCCCTCTAATTCTCATGAAGAGTAAATCTAGTTTTTAAATGTCACAGAGGATAAACTTAAAATGGCTAATAGAAGGTGGTTGTTTGATACAGAAAGATGACCAAAACAACAATCATATGACGTATTGATCAAAGTTTATATGATGCAATTTATATTTCTATTTATATCCATAGTCGATTTGAGAATTAGGTGGGCGGGACTACTCCCAATCCTTCTCACTTGTTCATGTATTTGAAAATTCTCAGTGCAATCAGTAAGTTGCCCAAATCGATTCAATCCCATAGCAGTGAATTTATGTATTCTTTCTGACTCATCTGCAACTTAAAAGCGGCAGCTCGTTGATTTTGATTTCCTGTGAATAATTAAAATATGCTTCCTTGCCCCCAAAGTTTGACTGGATTCTCATACTGCAATTTTCCTTCTTGAGTGCAAGGGAATTGCTCTCATTTATGAAATATATATCTATAACTTGTCTCTGAAATCAACTGTTGGCGGTCTTTAAATTTGAATGCCATCGATTTGGGTGCTGTACTTCTGGACATTCAAGCTGGTGCAGATCCACCTACTATAACAATTTCTCCTGGCACACGTTACTTGGAGTTTAACATAGACTTGCAGTTTTTCTGCCCAGCATTTTTTTCTAGCTTTACACTTTTTATTGAAAATATTAGACACGTAACCAATAATCTCCTACTGAATCTTTCTTTTTGTGGAGGTGTTTCTGCCGTCGTTCTTCTGTTTTATTGTCCAGTCTTTGTTTTTCTTCCATTATGCTTTGCTTTTCTTCCATTATGCGATTATTCTTTTACTATACGGTTCTTGTCTGTTTTCAGTGGTTGCCAGAAGCACATAATTCAACAATACTGGTGTCCTATTATTCTTGTCGCTTGTAGCACATGATTTGTCATTTCCTGTATCATTGCATGTTTGTTAATGGTGCTTTCTGTATTTTTAGGTGGATCTATTCTTCTATAGGGACCCTGAAGAGGCCAAGGAGACCGAGGCAGAGGAGGTTGTTGTGGCCCCACCTGACTTCACTGCTGTTCCTGATTACGCGGCTGGGGGTCTCGCATCTGACCAGTGGAATGCCCCGGATCAGTGGATACCAGAGGCAGCTGCTCCACCAGTTGGTCCAGCAGGAGCAGGAGTGGAGTGGGCATCTGCTTCCGGTCAGTAAAATTGAAATTCCCTAATTGTTTTTTCTTTCATGTCTGTTCCTGGCCATACCTCCATTCTTTTCAGATATATGGCACTGTGGTTCATCCAATCATAACCTTAAACCTGTCTTGTGATAATTTTGATTACATTAAAAATCATCCTCAATATAACGTGTTAATCATGTCACGACTCATAACCGCGTGTTTAATTTAAATTTGTTTTGTGTCCCATAACTCACTTAGTTCATGTGAAATTCTGTATGCATACATCCTTTGAAATGGCAACGGCCCGCTAATTCACTTGCTTGTTTACTTGAATCTATCCTTTGCAATTTTCTTGACATGACATTCAACTGTCACTGCTTGTAAGAAAATTAGCTGTCATTCAATTCCTATACTATCTTTGAATTGTGCGCATAGTATTCAGTAGTGCTCCGGTAAGAGTAATTATATCAAGCATTACAAGCATAATCATATCCGTCATCCTCAATTTACTTTATAATTTATACCTCTATGTCATTGGCTCTTTATCTTTTGTGCACACAATGCTAAACCTCCTACTATTTGGTCTGAAAGTGCAACATGTTCACCTTAATGGATTTGATGGAAATCTCCCTGAAATGCAAAGATGAACGTATGTTTTGTTCTTCCTTTTGGAATGCAAGCATTACAATCATGTAAAGTTCTTCCCAAAGTATTCTCTTTTTGCTCATTACCGTATATCTTTTGTGTGCATGACATTCTGATGGGCATGTATCTGGATCTACATCATCGTATATGTTTGATGGCGGTATTTCACAGCCTTTACGTGTTCATCTGTTATAATTTATCTAATTCGACTCTTCTTGTGCACGGACAGTACCTGCAGCTGCTGATGGATGGGATGTTGCTGCTGCACCTCCAGTTGCTAATATAGCTCCGACTGGTTGGGAGTGATCTGCACATCCATTGGAAGATTCTCCGGTTTTGTGTCCTTTTTCAACATACTTTTCTCAGTTGTTTGATGTTTAGACGTTGAACCATGTTGAATTTTTGTAGCTCATGTGACACTAGGCGAATTGTTTTAAGATGTGAGTTATCTTAGTTATGTGGACATCTTTCCATTCAAGAAGTGGATGTCATGCTAGATCCTGTTCTTGGGAGTTGTATGTGCCCGGAAATTGTGTATTTATTCTTCCATCTTATGCAGTCCCGTAACTTCCACACATAATCAGCCATTTGTTTCCTACTGTTTACGTCGGGCTTCCGGACATATTGGTGTCAATCTATCATTTCATTGAAACTCGTGTGATTCTATTTCTACCATTATAATTAGGGATAATTGCACCCATAACCCTGAGTAATTTTGCAATGACATTCATAACCCTGTATAATTGTGAATTACATGAGAAACATTGAATAGTCACTCCGTCTCACACTCATAACCCTCCGTTAGTTTAATATGTTAACTCAACCCTATGAAGAGTTAATCTAACCAACTTATGATTTAACGGCTAGGATTAGCCAAAACAAAAAAAATGAAAAAGGAAAAAATAAATGAAGGTGGAGACCGGCTTGCAGGCGGATGCAGGAAGCTGCTCGTTGATGGAAGGAGTCGGAGGCTTGTCGGGGGAGGGGGGCTTCGAGCTTTGGCGGCGGGCGACTGGGGGGGGGTATCGGCGCGGGGGAAGGGTCGATGGTCTTCGAGCAGGGCATGAACTCAGGGAGCAGCAAGGGGATTTATTTGCAGGTCGATGGGTGGGGGCTTGCTAGCGGAGGCCTGGCTGGGTGGGGGAGGGCACGGGAGGGGCCTTCGGCTGGGTGGGGGAGGGCACGGGAGAGCGCCTTCGGCTGGGCGGGTCCGAGGAGGGGGGCGACGGGGGTGCTTCGGGTGGGCGGGGGTGACGAGGGGGCATGAGGTGGGCGGGGGCGGCGAGGAGGCTTCGTCTGGGTGGGGGAGGGCGTGGGTGGGGGCCTTCGGCTGGGCGGGGCCGGGACAGGGGGGAAGGGGGGCTTGGGGTGGACGGGGGTGCTTCGGGTGGGCGGGTGCAGCGAGGGGGCATGGGGTGGGTGGAGGCGGCGAGGGGGCTTCGTCTGGTGGAGAGGGCGCGAGAGGGGGCCTTTGGTTGGGCGGGGGGCATGAGCTTATTGTTGTGGAACTTCCTGTCCCCTGGTTGCATATTCGCCATCATCATCCTCTGCTGGAGGATCAAGGATTCACTAAACACGAACAATTTCAGCCTCAACCGCTTCCCCTCCTCCCTGAATGTATCTAGTTTCTGTGGATAGATATCATATGGACTGACTGCACATTGGAGAATGGTGTCGAGGTTTCGCGCGCAAGACAATAGGCTGGGTAGAGATGCGCATAGGTCGATGGTTCTGCAAAGCTCGGGGTTCTTGTGGAGGACCTTGAACACGTCCATGTTTGCGCCATAAAGAGAACTGATCATGTCTTTCAAGGGGATCACATTGTCGAAATCAACTTCGGTTTGGTAGTTGTTACTGTCTTCAAAAACAGAAGATCTGCAAGCAGTGACGGAGTCGGGATTTTGAGTTAAACGGGACAGACATATATCACATCATTTTTAATATACGATTCTTAGAAATTTCGAGAATTTGAGAAAGGCAGCTGCGCTGTTGGATCAAATCAAATTTATCTGTACTCTAAGCAAACGGATTCTTCCTGGATTCTTTTTCAAAACATCAACACATCTATCGTGCGAGGAACTTGTAAAATTTTCGAGATCGTATTATGGTCCATACATTCAGTGTATTTGCAATAACGTATGTTGACGAATATCATACAATCAGAATAGCTTAGTTCACATAGAAAGGGAAGGCACTGTCAGGGAATGCTGGTGATCTAATAACGGGCACCCTTCTTCTTTCAAAATCTTTGACGAAAGTGGTATCTAGAGATTAGAATAACGCATAATTTGGAGGAGGAAGAACGAAGAAGGTGAAGGTCAACGCCGGGATCGGGGGCGAGGGAGGGGAAAGGATCGGCGACGGTGCTGGTTGCAGTGGATGATCGGCAGGAGGAAGGGGTATCGGCGGCAGCCAGCTTGGGGCTTGAGCAGGGGAGGATCGGCAGACCAAGGGTAGAGGAGCTGGCATAAAAAGAGGATGGCATATTTTGTAAATTAGAATGAGGTTTAGGGACAGTTTGGTCTTTTCAAACAGAATCCGTCAATTTTAACAGGGATCCCAAACGGAATATAACCCAGGGTCATGTCATGTAAGAGTTAAGCATTACTCGGGGTTTCTCATGTAATTCACGATTATACAGGGTTATGAATGTTATTGCAAAATTACTCAGGGTTATGGGTGTAATTATCCCTTATAATTACACATCTAAATTTCAAGCTGAAGCCATGTATGAATGCTTCGAAGGGATAGTTTTCTTTTGCAGTTGGATCCCAAAGTCACTAGGAAAATGTTAAAAGAAAACAAATTATTAGCTAACATAAAAATTGAATTAATATAGTATCTAAGTTAACTTGTTTTCAAATGGATGATCCACTCTAATTAGGAATCATGTCCATCAAGCTTTCATCTCGAGACATGTCAAGTTATAAAAGAAAACATAATATTATAAAAAAATAATAAAAAATTCAAATGATATTTTAAGTTAAAGGGATTTTACATCCATAACCCTGAGTAGTTTTGTAATTACAATCATAACCTTGCGTAATAGTGAATTACATCTAGAACCCTCAATAATCTTAACTCTTACTCCCATAACCCTCGAGCTAACTTCCATCTAATATTTCGTTAAATATAAGGGTATCCGTCAAGTATTTTATATTTTTTACCCTTTAAGTTATATTATTTACAAATGAGTATACTCCCTCTACCTCCTCCACCTCCTCGTCGACAACCCCCTCCCCCCCCTCCTCCCCATCGACCACCTCCTCCCTGTCGACCACCACCTCCTCCCCGTCGACCCCCAGTCGCCATCGAGGTAGCCCCCATCAAGCCCCCCCCGCCAACCCTCCCCCGCCCAGGCCGAACCTTCCCCTCCCCCCTGCCAACCCTCCCCCCACCGACCTCCTCCAGTCAGGTCGGACCTTACCCCCCCCCCCGCCAACCCTCCCCCGACCAGGCCGAACCTTCCCCTCCCCCCTGCCAACCATCACCCCACCGACCTCCTCCAGCCAGGCCGGACCTTACCCCATCGAGACCTCCCTCCCTTCGAGCCTACACCACCCACCTCCCCTCGCCCCTATCGAGCCTCCCCCCACCCCACCCCCCCCCTCTGGACCTCTAGCCCACAATGCAAGCACCCCCTCCCCCAACCTGACTCCCGCCGCCTCACGCAGAGTCCCCCTCCATCCCGGACCTCTAGCCCACAACGCAAGCACCCCCTCCCCCAACCTGACTCCCGCCGCCTCAAGCAAAGTCCCCCTCCCCCTGCCACCGCCGCCTGCTTGGAAGCCCCTCCCACCCTGCCTCTCCCTCCTGCTTGCAGATGCCACCACCCCGCCTCCCTCCCTTCGAGCCTGCACCCCTGCGCCCCCAAATCCACCCTCCCGGAAGCCTCCCTCCTCCCTGCAGCAGGCCTGCTTGGAAACCCCTTCCACCCCGCCTCTCTCTGCCTCCTGATGCACTAAATTTTTATTTTTCTAGAAGTAGTTGGAAGATCATGCGTTAAATTAACCCAATGATATGGCTAGATTAACAGAAAAACTAACGGAGGGTTATGGGTGTAAGACAGAGTGACTATTTGGGGTTTGTTGCGTAATTCACGATTATGCAGGGTCACGATTATAATTACAGAATTAGTCAGGGTTATGGGTGTAAAATCCCTAATTTAAAATTCTTATATTAGAAGATTTCGTGAGAATTTCATTTAATCTGCAAATACTAATGAAATGTTATTTAATGTTAAAATACAAAGAACATACTCGTTCTTTATTCATTGTGATATTTTTTCTCGTTCAAATTTTAAATATAAATAAATTATCATTTGACACGAATGATTACATATGGCGGATAATCGAGGACTCCATAGAATGTCTTACGAAAAAAATGTATATCAGTCCTTTAAAGAACTGATTTCAGAATTTGGATAGCATGGCAAAGAGAATCTATATTAGCGAGGTTTAACTCAAGGTCATCCAAACACAGCTTGAGCTCGATTAAGAGAATCGGATTTGGAAAACTACACTGATGCTCCTGAACTTTTGCTCAGTCGCAGTTTAGCTCCTGGTATTTGAGAAGCATCACTGTACACATGGAGATACTGAAATAAATCAATTAATACGTTCGAAGCACATCACATGCATCTCGTCCTGAAGCACATTCGATGCAGCAATTGTATCGTAGAGATCTCAACCTGTCAACAGATACTATGCTGCATTTTCAGATCATAGCAAACAACCATCATACGAAATATCCAAATATGATTTAGCATCAAAATGGGATTGTTTCATCCTCTCAATATATGTACACTCGTGACCAGATTTTCGCTGCAGAAAATGTGCGATGCCTTGGCCATAACCGCTGCTCATTCTTCCAGATTCCCTTCCTACAGCATCAGCATGGAGAAGTATTGCTCGAACTCTTGATCGATCGTCGGTTTTCGTTCAGTCGGTTTGTTCTCTTTGCATTTCAAATTAACCAAAATTCAGTGACTTGTCAATAGCATATAATACAAGATATGTAAACAGAGCAAAGTAAAGAAGTTTTACCAAGTGATCGTGTGACCGACTCTGATGCCAAGGCACTGGGATAGAGCAGATTCTCTTTACATCCTGCATCGATGCAATGGTTTATCACATTGCTTTCTATCTCTGAGCTCAAGAGATCGCTGTACGTCTCGAATTCATAAAGCTGTTCTTTGTAGTGTGAGAGCTCCTTCTCAAGGGGGCTTTCATCCTCCAAATCTTCGGGCTCGAACATCTCTTCGACGGTGTTCTCGTCCCACGGTCTGCTTTCCATCGAGTAGTGGGAGCTTCTCACTCGATTGTTGCTGCAGCTATTTGATGAAGTGGATGGTTGATTATAATACGAGACGCACTCCGAAGAAATGGTGACTTTGCTTCCAGTTTCCCTGGTCATGTCGGATTCATGAATGCCATCGGAGTCATTGCTTCCCCAGAAAGATTTCGTGGAGTAATCCGACTCTGCATCTTTATTTGAATACTTGTTCTGCCCGTTGAGAATCACACATTTGTCTGCGTTGAAAACATCTTCGATTGTGGATTCATCATCGGAGTCATAGTACCGGTCACGAAACTTGTATTTCGCTGATGGCAAGATCATATGGTTGTCATGTTGCAGCTTCCTCTTCTTTCCATGGTCCATAAAAAATGAGGGATCTTCATTAATGTCGAAGCTGAAATAGAAACCGCAATCAGTAATATAGACGATCTGTTCCCTCTTGGGAGATTTCACGCTGATTGAAATTCCTCACAACAGACAGTCAACAAAAAAAATCAAACTGCACATTTAACAAACTGGAACATTTTTATTTCAGTCAATTGCTGATTTGGCAACCATAATAGTCAATATAAACCCTGCTTCTTGCTTATAGACGATTTTTCCGAGTAGACATGTCATACAATTATATCCTAGTTTGTTCCCCCGACATGTGCACCCAGAAACCCGTGTTGCAGACGTGGGTGGAGGCCGTGGCGGAACAGATGCCTTAATGTG
This sequence comes from Ottelia alismoides, assembly GCA_037367405.1. NCBI lineage: Eukaryota > Viridiplantae > Streptophyta > Magnoliopsida > Alismatales > Hydrocharitaceae > Ottelia > Ottelia alismoides. The sequence continues at coordinate 150,561 of JAZKJV010007862.1, forward strand.
GGAAAAGGCTTTGTTGTTGTTATTGTTGTTCCACATTTATATGCAGAAAAATATGTTCTCGCCTTCTTTTGAAACATCTTTCATTCAAGGAAGGGGGGGGGGGGGGGGGCAAAGTTAATTTTATTTTCAAATCACTGACCCTTTATATACTCATTTCCTTCTCAAAAGTATCTCGAGGAAGTGCCTACGTAAACAAGTTCGCAGCCTGCTCTCTAGAGAAAACATCGGTAATACGAAGACGATCCCTCTGCATCTGATCTCTAGTAAAGTAAGAATCAACTTCCTTTTGCTCAATACACTCATGAAACATGGTATTACTGGCAATGTGCATACATGCAAGTCGATAAATACTGTAATGATCCACATCATCTCTCAGGTTGCCTATGCCACGGCTCTACACCCGCCCTTAGTATCATGATACCACAACTTGCTTTTTGCTCTTCCATGCAACAAGACTACCACCAAGGAAGATACAGAGGTAATGGATTTCCTCTCAGTCGAACAACTTCTGTAGGTAGTTTGGAATATGCAACAGTGTCCATAGAAGAGCTCATACTAAAGAGTAAATCCTTCCCTGGGGTAGCTTTGATGGATCTCATAGAGTAAATCCTTCCCTGGGGTAGCTTTTTTATGGATCCATGTGATCCTAAATGGATCTGTACACAAACTTAGTTTTCCAACTTTTTTTTCCGGAAAAAGTCTTCACTCATCATGTACGTATGGAGCAAAAACCGACAAAAGCCAATGTTTAGCTTATATGCCAACAAAAACTTTACAGCGGACATATCCTCCTCGAAAGAGAGTAATGTTTTAAGCGAAATAAGGATTGATTTTCCAACTCTTAGGGAATTATTATGTCTAGCAATGGTGAGATATAACAACTTTCCTACAAGTCTTTCGTATTGGTTGTTATCTAGAAGTTGCTCCTCGTATAGAAGCGCCTTGAGATCCATGGAAGGCCGTATCGATATCGATATCGTTTCGGTCAGCCAGAAATGGATATATCGAGATATATCGACGATATCGGTGGAAATGTCGAAAATGGCTCAAAAAAACCATTTTTTTGGCATTTTTTTTCAGAAATTAAGATCATCCAAGATATTAGAACAACAAATAACCTACAAATACACACTTATATCACACATATTGGTCATTTATAGACCATATATCGCACATATCGGTCATCATATCGAACATATCGTTGTTAATGTTTATTCCTGACCTTTAGATATTGGAAATGGATTCCATTCAAGTTCTTATAACATTAAATAACTTACAAATATACACTTAGATGACACATATAGATCATTTATGAAGACTATGATCCTTATATTGCACATATCGATCATATCGAAATATCGCTGGTACTGTTAGTTGTTGACCTATATATATTGAAAATGAAGTTCATCCAAGTTCTTAGATCACTAAATAGCTTACAAATATACTCTTGGATCACACATATCGATCAATCTATGAAGCTTATATCACATATATCGATCATTTTGAACATATCGATATTAATGTTTGATTCTTGACTTATAGATATTTTTGTTTTGAATAATTGACTTATAGATATTGGAAATCGATTTCATTCAACAATATATATATATATATATATAAACCATTTTGTGTTTTAATACTAGGTGTAGCTAGATATATGTGTTTTAATACTAGGCGTTGAATCAATCTTCCATGAATAATAACATTGATATATATCGGCGAAATATCGACGATATCGATCGATATCCGGGATTTTTTCTACTGAAACCAGTCATTTTTTACCGATATGAGCCGATATGGCGATATATCGCCGATATCCCTGTAAAAGGAGATAATGGGTAATATCGAAACCCCTACCCTGCGAAACCGATATATCGCCGATATATCGCCGATACGGCCTTCCATGTTGAGATCCATGGGTATTTGTGCTTGTTTGGCCCCAAGCATGTCCGTGTCTAATAGTAGATCCATGGCATACTTTCTGTGAAACATAGAGATCTTTCCGGGTATGAGCAACCTCTAACGAACGGAAGTATCTCAATATGCACAGGTACTCGATTACCAAGTGATCGGCAAGAAGGCACTTCACTTATGTTATTCCCCTACGAATTGTCCCTTGTAAGCACAATGTTGACACAACCTTTCCCGTTTTCATGGTAAACAAAAGATTGATACGAAGAGGACCGAGCGAACCCCGTATTTTTCAGGAATCTGTGATAGTTTCTGGAACCACGTACATGAACCACTCTGAGGCATAGATAGCCTTCATCAACAGACAACAAATTATGTTAAGCTAAGAGCATTTCATTCCTATAGAAAATGAGGAATGCAATAATCCACATATGGTAACATCCTTCAAGGTGCACATTGCTTTCTACCCCATCGTTTCAAATGAAGTTTTCCTATAACTTCCTCGAATTTTGAATTCCTATAGAATCGATCCAATATGAAATCATGAGAATCTTCATCGGTTCAATGGGTACATAGTAGTTCATACTACTTATCAATAGTATAAAAATAGCCCAAGAATGACACAAAAGGGTTTGGAGTAGCCCAAGAATGACACAAAAGGGTTTGGAGTTTAGTATAATATTATTAACAATGACATTATTAGGAAGTGGTCAATTTTAAATATTTTTATATGAAATTATTAATACCATAATTGACAAAATGGTGGTAATTACTATAATTAGGTTAGTGTTTATTTGTTCATTTTCGAATGTGAATGGGGTGTGGTAAGTGGTAAGGCACATGTTTTGGCACTGATATTCGGAAGTTCATATCCTTCTGTCCAATATGGAATCTAATGTGATGGACTGATATGAAGAGGATCAATCAAAACCCACATTTTCCATGAACCTATGATAGTTTCTGGAATCAAGTACGCAAACTCTTCAAAAGAGGTAGATAGCCTTCTTCAACAAACACAGTACACACTTCAACACCCCCCCTAAGGCACAAACCCTTGGGGCTGCTGCGTGAAGTTCATCATAGAGGAAATACATTTTTCAAGGCAAGCTGGTGTATAGAACATCCTATGTGAACATCAACAGATAGTAGTACCGGTAATTTAATATGCCCACGACTAGAGAAAAAGGTCTCGACAAAGTCCACGGCATAAGTTTTACTAAATCCATTGGCTACCAGGCAGGTCTTGTACCTTGCAACCAATACATAAAGATTATGTTTCACAGTGAAAACTCACATGCAACCAACTACCCTGCAATTAGCAGGTGGTTCCGCACGTATCAAATGGAAGATAAGAGTTATCCTTGGCTCCTTCATAATAAGCTTCCAATATCAAAGCTTCATCGCCTAAGTGTGTGTGATGGTGTTTGTGTTGTCGATAGTCCCTCATCAAATTGTATGTATGCAAGATTAGAGGCTTCAAAGAGCATTGCCTTAGAAATGGGAAGCATCTTTCCCGACCTAGTGGCCATCGAAGTATATATCACCCTTATAAACATCAACTGAACCATTCAAATTATTAATTGGCAATATCAGTGCCTTTGGGGACTCCTCAGGTGTTCATTAAGTGGAAAGCTCAAAGTGCAAGTTCTATCTCTAGCATACTATAAACGAAAGCGTAAATGCTACTGAGAGTCTCTGCAAGAAAATCTTCAAGATCTGTTGGTGATGGGACTTGAGACGTAGAAACTGTGGATCAAGACCACATGAACGAAAAAAGATGCATGTCTACCAGCAATGGAGAAGAGCTCAATAAACTCAAAGGTCATAAATGCACTAACATACTGACATTTCGAGCCCGTGCTATAACAATAATACCCCTTTTAATGATGAGAACGTCCTAACATGGCATACATAACTACCCGAGTTGTTAACTTATCCGTTCTTGACTCCAAGAGATGAGCAAAGATAACACCCTTAAAAACTCGTAGGGAGATTGTAAAAAATTGAGTATAAGGAGACATTGCCTCAACAGATTCTTTTCCTCATCAACAATAGAGGAAACCATGCAATTTATGAGATAAATGGAAGTAACAATACCATCTCCTCCATAGGTAGGAAGCGCATTGGTATGAAGCAATAGACTTCATGTAATATCGAAAATATAAATATGTTTACGACGATATACCATGATATCCTAATTAATTAGGGATTCTTTCAAATCCTAATTGATTAGTATTTTGTGATTAAGGATTTTACCAGGATCCTAATTAATGTGAAGATCCATCCAGATTCTGATTGATTTGTGATCACGAAATCCGTTTGGATCATAATTGATTATGGATCCCTTTAGTTGTGTTATTATTAGACCAGTTACATGTGAATCTTGTAAATCTTGAGTTAACGATTGTTTCTTGTTTTCTTATCTGCGTGTTTGATTTATGTTTAACTCTTCCTACGTGCAACAAACTAGTATTAGAGCAATCATGTTCGTCTAAAGCTAAAAAAGAAATGACGCCGTACGATATGAATGTCGAGAAGTTTACCGACATGAATCGCTTCAACCTTTGACAGGTCAAAATATGTGCATTTCTCAATGGACATTGTTGGACAATGACATGGCGAAGGAACTCGAGAACTTGAAGTTGCTAGTGCATGAAGAGAATGCGCACTCGACGATCATGTTGTGTCTGGTAGACAAGATCATTGCGGTGATCGTTAATGAGAAGATCGTTACAAATCTGCGGCTGAGACTGGAAAGTATACACGACAAAGTCTCTGACCAACAAGTTATTGAAACAACATTAATTCTCCTTATTTTTTTTTGATGAAACATTAATTCTCCTTATGTATGTAAGAAATTACTCCTTTCGACTCAAAAAAGAAAAGAAATTACTCCTCTTAAAGAACATGTGGATTTTAGACTTTGGAAACATAAATGCTAACATAGAGGATAAGGATGCTCCTTAGAGAGAAGATAACCCTTAATAAAGTTCGGTCTAAGTCTCCATACTTGTAAACTTTATTACATGGCTTGTACAAACCATGGGAACATGCATATTATGGGATTGGTATGACCCATGAGAAGAGCTACGGTGCCATGGAAAAGTATCAAAAGAAAGCAAAATCAAAGGAAATCAATTCAAAGGATGTCTACAATTACTTAAACGAACTAAGACAATGAAAGAGGGTTTGTCGAAGAAGAAAGGCAAGATTCTGCTTACTGTAGTGACTGATGAATCCCATCTTCATCATCATTATTTGGATTAATTATCCCTCTATCTTAAACTATTCAATTAACTTAATAACTAACTAATTCAGTTAACATCTAACACTTGTAAATAAATAAGGTTAATCAATGCACATAAATACCAAAATTTTTTGTAAAAATCCCTTTATTTTATGTGTTTATTCTTATTTAAAAATCCAATAAAAATTAGTTTAATATTTTATATATTCATTATATAAAAAATACCAAAAATAACAAAAGAAATAAAAGAAGTGTTTTTATTTATTAAAAATACTTGCAAAATAATAAGTATGTATATATAATGTATTTTGGTTTTGAACATTGTAGATCTTAAAAAAGTACACAAATTTCATGTAGAAAACTTTTTATTTGACTTCATCTATTGTTTTATTTTGATTTTATAAAATTTTATTCATTTCTTATTTTCTGATTGAGCCACATGGCCTAGTCAGAGCCCGCCACATGGCCGGCCCTTTACAAACCCTTGCCTCCTTCTTAGTCCGTCCGATCATTTGATCAGACAGCTCCGATCAGACTCCACCCGCTCTTTCATGGACGGCTTGATCTTTTGATCAATCGGCTAAGTTCAACCCAATCACGCCTAAACTTCTGTTGTTGGATCGCTTAGTCCAATAACCATTGTCTTTCGTCTACCTTGGATGGTTGAGCCCCAAGGGACGTGTCAGTTCGTCGACAGCAATTTCTCTTCATCCTACCCACCGCCTCACATGCCTTCTCCTCACGAGACCGGTGCCCTTGGAGAGCCCATTCATCCTTCATCCTCGTTCGAACCTCTATGAAAACTCCAATCCTCACGTGAGACAACCTCATGCAGTTGAAACTCCCTCGACAACCACCTCGCTCCGTTGATCAAAACCCCTTCTCCGACCAACTGCACAACTATCCGCCCTTATGTGAGGGTCTGCCCTAGCCTCTCCCCTCCTCCGATGATAAGCAAGAGGATGGGTCGAGAGGCCAAGATGAAGTCTACTCTCCAGTGTTGATCCACGACCTATGAGCAGTGTGTACGACCTAATCGGGGATGTTTGAGCTTCCAATCCTTGCTGCATTGGTCAAGCAAAGACCCGATGTTCCTTGGAACCTCAATCCCGGGCTTTTTCCTCCTTCGACATGTTCAAGCTCTAGGTAATCCTCTTCGTGTGTTTTCCTTTGTTTTCTCATATTTAATTACGCATCCACAGTCACAATCACCTTCAATTGAATGCACCAACACCTCCTCCCGACATTCCTCACCTTCACTCATCACTCCGATCACCATCTCCTCTTCTACAACATCTCGTATGCCTCAATCATCTTCCTCCTCTATCTAGAGGGGGAACCCATTTAGGGATCCCCTCTTCTCACATGATTAATCCTTTCATTTCTCCCCCAAACCCCCTCATATCGCTTCAGCTATGCTTCCTAACACTTGTAGGTACAAAGACCCTTCAATGGTCAGAGCTTTGTAAAGGGCTCTATTCTAGAGCTCTGCCTCCAATGACGAAGCATCAACACAATGATTCAGACCACTTCACCCCCCCTCCGACGAGTCCTTATCTTCGCCAAGGCCTTGCGAAGCTTCAACAACCTTCAGGTAAGGCAGAGGAGCCCGAACGAGTGCGTGCCATCTTGCCGAATATCCACCATCTCCGTTGTGTCACGGAGGAGGAGATCTGCAATTACGTGCACCGTCGGATCGCACCCAATCGATGCTGATCCAATGACCCAGGATAGCCATCAGCCTTCGTCACAAGCCGGGAGCCTCGGTGGGATCGAGTCCCTTCCCGAAGCACCCAGGCTATCCACGTGACCCGAGCCACCTGCCGCCGATCGAATCAAGTCCCAAGCCTCACCCGCACGCGCCCTACGCGTACCTCCTGGAGATTTTGTAGCCAAAGACCATACCACTTCTCCAAATTGCAGATAGGTCCCGCCCTCACATGCGATATGTGGCGTGCCTGGGATATTTGCACAAGCAGTCCCACTGGCTTTCCATATTCACAAAAATACCCCGCGTATGGGGTAAATTGCTAGATAAGCCCACCGACTCTTGTATATTACTTTTTAGTCCATTTTGGACCATATCTTATGGCTTAGTTTATATATTGGATCTCATCACTGTCATTTTAATTCAGGAACATTATGTTGTAATTGTGCATGTGAATGTATCTTGATATTATATATTTCATTTTTGTATAATTTTGTATCACATCTAACTTGCATTATAAAATCTCTAAAAAAATGCAGGCATACGTATTTTTGTTTGCATTGACTTAAATATCACTATACACGACTTAATGTGAGTATCTGAACCATGATTAAATATTCTAATTGCTCGTGCCTTTGTACAATGAGTATAAATTAAATTAACCGATTAGCGGCTCATCAGTTGGCACCGTTGCCGGGACACATCATCGTTAGTGTATTTGATTAGGTTTAGTTACTTGCTTAAGTGATTTTTAGTGTTAGTTAGGTCAACTTTAGGTTGTGTTGACTTTTGTTGGTTTTGTTAACTTTGTGTGATTCACTAATTTTGTTTACTGGTTGTTATGTTTTGAAGCTAGTGGTCTCTTTGATTATATCTAACCATCTTGTTGTTGTGGCAGGGCTCGCAGAGTCGAGGACGTTCGGATTAACGCAAGGCGAGGAGCTTGGAGCTCCAACTGAGAGGAATCACATTATCTACATTTGAGAAGTCCAAGAGGACGCTAGCTATTTGTCTACTTAGAATATTTTTTGTATTTATTATGTATTGTAACTATTTGTTGTAGTTAATTTGTAGTTTAATTGTGTCAATTATCAACAGTTCTCGTTTGAGAACTCACGATTGTAAACAGAGATACTTTAACTTTTTATTGTGGTTTGTCGAGACTGTTTCACTCTTAACCAAAGGGTGGGGCTCGACTTCAGTGGCGAATTTAAGGATAGGTACATGTGATTTTAAAGTTTCACTAAATCTTCATTATGTCTTCGTAAATTTAGCCATACAACTGCATCTAATAGATTCACTAAATAAGACACACTTGGTTCGTTCTATCTAGCTCAAATTATAACTCAAATTCTTTCACGCTAATAGAACTTATGTTTATGTGCGTTTTTCATCGACTGGCATGCATGTACCTTAAATTTTATTTACAGTCTCGCATCAACATGGAGAGAGCTGGGAATCATTGTAAGTATTCCTTAACCAGAGCATTCATCATTGTTTCTCGCTTGCATTCGTTTTTCTCAAATCATTCTTCTTGAATTTGTAACTTAGGATCAAAAGGATCCGGGACTCCACGTTAGGAGATGTATGCTATATGCTCACATAAATACAGTGATAACCTAACTATTATTGAGATTGTTTAAGCAAGTCAATCAAAATAAATTGGAGTAAAAATAACCTTATACTGCGGGAGAGTAATCCCCTCATTATTCACATGTACATACCTCCAGATAGAGGCAGTGGGGACGTATCCTTAAAGATAGAGCCTAAATCCCTGGACTTGCTCCCTAAGTCTCCATTTCCGACTTTCGTGGATTTGGGAGTTGTAAGGGCTTGCCTTCCACCTTAGTTTACGTTTCGATTGTGTAGGCATGTTAGTCTCTTTAAGGGTGTAATTGAACGCGACAACCCGAAATGATCACCCTTTTGATTGAGAGCTATCAGGTGCACCGCTCGGCGTAAGGAGATTCACTGTGAGTAATGGACTCTAGATATTGCACTACTACCAATTAAAACATGCAAGATAATTCGCCCGAACTCTCACGACCTTCATGCACGAAGTTGATGAATTAAAGGGGTTTGATTGTGTTTGTTTTGTGTGAATGTATTCTTACACTTTCTTAAGCATTCCGTAGGCCTTTTATCGCCATTAGCTGCATAAGAGTCATTGCTTAAGAGATTCAACATCTCAAGATTCATACATTCTTCTAACCCTAACTTCTCACCTGAGTTGTTTATTTTTTACGTATATCTCAATTTTTTTTCTTTAGGTCATTTACTCTCTACTTAGGCAACTTAAGCCAAAGTATAGGGGAAACCGACTCCTGGATCTGTCTTATTTCTCTCGGCCCCTTCTTCTTCTTTCCATCTTTTTTATACTTAGGCTATTTTCAAACTAAGTATAGGGGGACCAAGTCCTAGTCCGTGTTTTCTTCCTTTCCTCTATTCATTGGAGCCTTTATCCTCTGTATTCTTTTCTACACTTAGGCTATTTAAAACCTAAGTATAGGAGGGGAGTACCGGTTTCAATTCTTGTACCATTTCACTTTGTGCCATGAGCACATAGCATAAGCTAAGTATAAAGGGTGTATGTATATATCTCATATATACTTTATCCATAGCTTGTACTTTAAAATATTTTCATATGATATTATGGGCTAAGGGTATTGGAATCTGAAAGTAATTTTTGTAAAATGATTTGTAATATATTTTAAAAATCTCTATACATATGTGACATGATTTTGTAAAAATATTTTACATATTGTTTGCAAAAGGGTACAAATTGTTTTGATACATTGTATATAATTTATTTAAAAATAAATAAATAAATAATTTCAAATTCTAACAAATTTAAAAATACTAACTAATAAGTGATTTTGTCCCCGACACTTTCACATCACACAAGACCTGCGTAGTTCATGATACTTAGTTTAGAGTAATACTTGAATAACCATTCTTGATCATTAGGGTCTTAGGACTTTATAACTTAAACTCTCTACTTTGAATGATATACATGCTATATTGCATGTAGAATCTCTATTCTCAAAAGAATATGACCAACACATCACTTGCACGATTGCATAGATAATGTGATGAAACGATGTTTCGTCTGAGGAACCAGGATGAGAGATTTGAGTTTGGACATGATTTAATGATGCTTGAGGATGTGATAAAATTAAGGATTGCTTCATGAAACCTAAATGTCGGCACTTTAGCCAATATGAGAACAAGGTTTTTATACTATCTTGATTAAAACCTAAGTGCCGGTATGTGTAAAACCATCAAATTGTTGATCAGTATGCACCAACTTGGTAAAAGCAATGGAGCTAGCCAAAAAGAAAAGAAAGAAAAGGAAAAAATATGAAAAGAAAGCTCATACATTCTAAAGAAAAATTCAAAGAGCTTATGACAATGGCAAGTGCTCCTAACCTTTTTAGAGTGCCTACTTGGACCAAATCAATAGACCATATGAGTCGGGAGAGCATGATAAAAGGGCTCTACTAAAGAATATGGGAAGATCCTTAAGCGCATCACGGAAGAGTGAAGATCGCATCATATGCGATCGGAGCGAAAAGTCGCACTAGTTGCTCAGTGTAGCGAAAATTAAAAATTGAAATGATGAAACCACATGATCTAAGAACATTTCTTGAATCATTTCATCAAACCACATACAAGAATAAGGATTACCTCTTGAAGCATGGTTGTAATCGTAGTCTGTAACGTAAGAGACCTCCTGTCTCAAGTCCGATCCGACCGGAGAGGCGCTTGCGAACGTGGTGATAAACCATATGTGCTTCTCGCAATCCAAAGCATTGATCCAAGCGGTGAATCTCCCGATCTTGTCTTACGAGATCCAATGTCTTCTCCACGAGCGAGACGCACCGAAGGAGACGGAGATCCACGAGTAATCGATGCATCAGCACAACGACGTAGCGACGACGGCGGTTTCTCTAAGGTTTCTAAGTGGACGACCACTTAGAGAGAGAGATGGTGTGAGATGAGATAGAGATATTATTGGAGTGTGTAAAGAAGAGCTAGGGTTGCCTCTCCTTATATAATATTTTGGGAGTCTATGGATCCCAATCCATGGACAACACAAATCCAATGGTTCACATTGATTTTTGTTTCTTTCAAAGGCCATGATTTTGTTGTTAAAACACAACAATTAATTTAATTTAATTAGATATATTGAATAATAATCAATATATATTAGTTTAAATTAAATTAATTCACCTTGAAGAAAATACGAAGGAGGCAAGCCTCCTTCCGTGAGAGGAGGGGACGACCACCACATTCCATATAAGAATTGTGGCTGTCCACCCTCCTCTCAAGGAAGGTGGCCCCACCTTTCCTATTTCATGGATTCTCATATTCCATGAATATCTTCAAGATTCACAACAACTTTTGTTGTAAATTATTTCACAAAAATAATTCCAATTTATTTTGTGAACATTTCAATCATGTCATTGGAAATTTATGAATCACATTCACAACTCAAAATAAAATATTAATTACATTTTCAATTATTTGTCCAATGTGAATCCAATTCACATCAACATTTAAATTATAAATGTTATTTACAAATATCTCTCTCTTATAAATTATAATTGCATTTATAATATATATGAATAATATGGATAATGTTATCCACATTATTCTTATCCATAATAATTAAATCATATTTAATTATATTGGATCATCATTCTCATGCATCTAAATAATATGAATTAAATTCACATTATTCATGATAATCAAATCACATTTAATTATCCATTTCTCAAAGCTTGGATATAACTTAACAATGGGATTATTCTAGAACTCTTTGAAGAATAATGCACTTTTTCCGCGGATACTTGGAGATAAGGACATGGTGATTGTACGTTCCACATATAGTGACTTGGATAATGAGATCACATCTCAAATACAGATCTCGGAGACCTCTTATAGATGCTTGATTAAATCAAGATCGTAGATCTAATCTTCTTATTGCATCTGAATCACATTCAGATCAATGTCCAACATTTGGACTAAGATCAGATTACTTCTCTAATAAGAGTAGTCACTAAAATCCAGACATGTTTCATCACTCAGTCGGAATGTAAGCGTCATGGTTATACAATCGCTTATGATCACATCACACTCAGGTATTCCTAATACGTGTACATCCTGCATACCGGAAGACCTATAATAAACCTAAAGATATAGATCAATTTATAATGTCATCTTCAGGGTTTTATCATTAAATTTCTCATTCGGTCATTGGGAGTTGGTATCGACATATGCTTTCCAAAAGCATATATCATACCTACAAATTCTTGTCATGCTTCCAATGCAAGATGACCATGCATGGAATTTGATCGATCCCAATACCTCATGAGTAAGCTAATGTCTTCCGATTCACAAGTGAATCTGTATGATCCCTTTGAGAGATCGCATTACTCATATGCCCTCATATGCACATCAGCTCGCCAATGTATAGACCTTGATTAGGCCATCAATCTATCGGTCTGCCAAATGTACATACTCAGACATATAGCAATACGTCTGTCTCTGGTTAGAGGATGGATGCTTATATTGTGACCGTGTTCGACATAGGACTTTGGTTATTTCGATCTCGTTAAGTCAACTCTTTGACCTAACTAATCTGACACCTCTGAATCTCTATTCCTATGCAGAGTACCTGCATCAAGAGGTCGATCAGATATTAGCCAAAAGAGAAAGCATTGCCATCTTTTACTCAGGTTAGAGATCATCTCTTAACAATCATTTGACGGTACTTGATGAGTCCTCAATCTAACTCTTTAGATATTCATCCAAGCACCATCCTCAATGATTCAACAGTTGAATCAACAACTGTATGATCATTAAGATGGCCATGATACATAACCGTAATTGTACTAAGGGGCCTTATAGTGCATTCATTTATTTAATCTCAGATATGAAGTGAATTAAACTAATAACTTTTTATTGATAAATCAAACATTACAATAACATTTATTGTAGGAATGGTTTGCCTCGGGCTCACATGGCTAACATCTACATCGTTAACGATACAAGTTTGGGTGTTGAAGGTATTATAGATACTTAAAAGAAACACACCACTGGTATCATAGAAAAATAAGTGCAAACGATTCAGAATTTTTGACGGACATACCGATTAACACCAAAAATACATGTGTGTGCTAATAAGGCACTCGAGAGATCCTTGTTTTCGTGTGAGGAGAAAAGAAATGATACAAATCTATATCTTTCGTACTTGGTCCTTCCATCTGACATTTTTCAGTCTGATAACTAAAGAGACGGTGGAATGAAGTGGGACTCTATTTATTCCCTATAATTGAGGGTTAGGTCCTAAGGAAGATCTTTTAGACTGGAACCTCAGGCGAAGTTTTGACTCTACACTTGTATATGTAGTCCACACTAAATGTCATACTCCTTATATATGTATACAAAGAGTTGATAATTAGGGAAGTTGAGTTCCTTTTTGACTGAGACTTGGTTTAAACTTAGAGTGTAAAAGTCACACGAAACTCATTTCCTATATGTCAAGTCTTGTATCACACATGCACGGTCAGGGATTCAAATAACTTATTCATTCTTTATATGTACGAGGATGAGCAACGTTTAAGTATAGATAGACGATAAATCCCATATTCATCATCATTATTTGGATTAATTATCCCTCTATCTTAAACTATTCAATTAGCTTAACAAGTAACTAATTCATTTAACATCTAACACTTTGTAAATAAAGAATGTTAATTAAAGTACATAAATAAGTACCAAATATTTGTGTGTAAAGTCCCTTTGTTTTCTATGTTTCTTCTTATTTAAAAGTCAAATAAAAATTAATTTAATATTGTATATATTCATTGTTGGAAAAGAGTCTTTGATGATTATTCAGAAAAACCCTAGGCTCTCTTATATAGGGAGAGACCTTAAGGGTAAATTACAAAGAGTTCTATAAAAGATAAAGAAATAACGACAAGATACATAAAGAGATAATAATACTAGAAACTATCTCTACACTCCCCCTCAAGGTGGAGCATAGATGTCTATCATGCTCAGCTTGGATGAACATCTCTGAAAAGGTCCTCTGAGCAGTGGCTTAGTGAATACATATGCAGTCTGATCTCCTGAGCTCACATGTGCAGTATATATCAATCCTCTCTGGATCAAGTCTCTAGTATAGTGGCAGTCAACTTCAATATGCTTGGTCCTTTCATGGAAAGCTGGATTGTTGGCAATGAATAATGCTGACTGATTGTCACACTGAAGCTTCATAGGTAGGGGCACAGCTACATGTAGATCTTCTAGTACGGACCGAACCCACATCATTTCCGTGCTGGCTTGAGCCATGGCCCTATATTCGGATTCGGCACTGGACCTTGCCACAACAGTTTGTTTCTTGCTTTTCCAAGAAACCAGAGAGCCTCCAACAAACACTACGAAACCCTGAGGTTGATTTTCGATCCTTAGGGCATCTTGCATAATCTGCGTCTGCACACGCTGAAATAGATAAGTCGGTGCCCTTTCAGAATAGCAGCCATGACCCTGGAGAAGACTTCAGATACCTCAGTATCATGTGTATAGCATCCATGTGAACCTGTCTTGGCTGCTCCGTGAATCGACTCACCCTGCTAACTGCAAATGCAATGTCTGGACGAGTTATGGTAATGTAGAGGAGTTTTCCCACCATTTCTCTATATCTCTTCTTATCTACTTCATCAGTATCACCATCTTACAACTTCATGCTAGGGTCCATGGGAATACTTGATGGTTTGCATCCATCCATGCCAGTCTCAATCAGGAAGTTTGTAATGTACTTCCGTTGGGTCATCACCAAGCCCTGTGCATTCCTTGCAAATTCCAACCCCAGAAAGTATCTTAGGGTTCCAAGATCCTTTGTAACGAACTGACAGCCTAAGAATGCCTTCGCCCTTTCTATGCCCTGAACATCGTCTCCTGTAACAAGAATATCATCCACATAGACCATAATGACAACCGTACCTGTCGATGACTTCTGGACAAACAACGAGTGATCGGCATTTGACCTCTTGAATCCCTGTTGCTCAATTAGGTTGGACAGCTTCTGGAACCATGCTCTCGGACTCTGTTTGAGGTCATATATCGCTTTGTGAAGTCTACAGACCATCTGCTTCTCCCCATCAGCAGTAAACCCAGGTGGCTGCTGCATGTAGACTTCCTCTTGTAAGTCCCCGTACAGAAAGGCATTCTTGACATCGAGTTGAGATATACTCTAATCACGGACCACAGCAACAGACAAGAGGATACGAAGAGTAGAGTGTCTCGCCACTGGAGAGAACGTATCCATGTAATCCACGCCATAGGTTTGTGTAAACCCACGGGCGACCAAGCGTGCTTTGTACCTATCCAACGTGCCATCTGCATGATATTTAACTGTGAAGACCCACTTACAGCTCACAACGGATGCATCAGGAGGTGCAGGGACCAAAGACCATGTGCCACGAGACTGCAAGGCCCTCATCTCTTCTTCCATAGCTAATCTCCAACAATCATTCTTCAAGGCTTCCTGGTAGGTCCGTGGTATATCCACGGAAGACAAGGCTATGGCAAATCTCTGAAAATCACCGGTGAGACGGTGAAAGGAAACCTGTGAAGCAAATGGATAAGAGGCACATTGCCGTCTCTGCTTCCGAATAGCAATCGTAACATCAAGATCATCATCTGCTGCATTAGATGGGCTAGTGTCGTCTTGTACTGAAGGATCCTGCACATGTACCACACCTGACCCGTCAGTAGTAATGCCATCTGAACATACCTGAGGCGTGATGAGTCGATGATGTGTAGTCTGAGCAGGACCTGACCGACGCGTATAGAATTTAGGTAACGGTGAAACGATAGGCCGTGGAATGGGTGGATGAGGAGGTGGTGGTGGTGGTGCTGGCGTGGGGACATGCACAGGGGAAGACTCAGGTGAACTCCATGTAGGTGGTGGAGGAACATAGACATCATCAGTGGTAGTGGATGGTACCATTCTGTCACCTGCAAGAGAGAAATACATGACAGACTCAAAGAAAGTGACATCAGCACTCACGAAGTACCTCTTACTCGTAGGATCATAACACCTGTAGCCCTTCTGAGTCCTGGAATAACCAACAAAGACGCACTTGACTGCTCTAGGAGAGAGTTTGTCAAGTCCGGGAGATAGACGATGAACGAAAGCCACAATACCAAAGACACGTGGAGTCAGTGAGAATAACTCCTTGTCTAGAAAAATAAGAGAGATAGGTATCTTCTCACCAAGAACTGAGGATGGCATTCGATTGACTAGATAACATGCAGTAAGAACAACGTCCCCCCAGAATGAAATAGGAGCACAACTCTTAATCAACAGGGTTCGAGTAATATCCAAGAGATGGCGATTCTTTCTTTCCGCCACACCATTTTGCTGTGATGTATATGCACAAGTGGTTTGGTGAATAATACCCTTTAATGAAAGAAATTGAGAAAGTGAGCGTGTACAGAATTCTAGGGCATTATCCGTCCGAACATATTTGACTGAAGAAGAGAAAACATTGTGCACTTCATTAATCAAATTTTTGATCACATCTCCTGCTTCAGATTTATTCTTCAAAAGAAAGACCCATGACACACGAGAAAAATCATCCACTACCACAAGATAAAATATGTGCCCCTGATGATCGAGAACACGACTCGAACCCCATATATCTATACGTAACAACTCGAATGGGGAGCTACTGCTCCGACTCTGACGACTTGGAAAGCTCGACCTATGATGCTTTCCCAACTGACATGCTTCACAGCGGAAAGACGAACTAGGAGAGATCTGGGACAGAAGATGACGCATTTTCTGGAGCGAAAGGTGACCAAACCGGAGATGCCAGATGTACAGAGCGACTGGTCCGGCAGAATGAGAGGAGATGCCAGCATAAGAATCCCGAACCAGCCGATATAAACCATTCTGCTCAGAGCCACAACCAATCACCTTGCCCGTGAGTATGTCCTGAAAAATGAGAGAAGACGGGTCAAATATAGCATGACAATTCAAATCCTTCGTAATCTGACTAATAGATAGGAAATTCATTGAGAACTCAGGAGCATGTAGGACGTTCTGTAGCTGCATAGTGGAGGATAGGAAGACCTCCCCCTGTCCAACAAGGGGCGGATGGGTACCGTCTGCGATCTGCACTGAACGGCCGGGAGGAATGTCCCTGTAGGCCTGTAATCTATCTCTATCTCGGCATAGATGATGTGTGGCTCCCGAATCTATAACCCAGTCAGATATATCATGAGATGGTGTGAAGGCAGTAGATCTACCTGAAGTACTAGCAGCGGCTGATGAACTGGCAGAGGCAGTAGCAGCAATATCTGAAGAACCACCAGACGAATCACCAGATGAATGTGGCATAATATCTCGGAGACGGGCCACAAGTTCGTCAAATCGATTATCTGCAGTGGACGGTAATGGAGACTGAGAGTGCTCTGCAACACGTGCCGATGCTGGGAACCCATGCTTAGAATAACATGTCTCTTCTGAGTGTCCTGTGCGGTGACAATAGGAGCATGTCTGACTGAAGCGACCACCCCTTCCCTGGGGTCCACGGCCACGTCCACGACCACGACCAAAAGGCGGGCCACCTCTCCCACGCGAGACTGTCATCGCTGATGGGGGTAGAGTAGAAGAGCTGGAGGAAATAGGAATGCGACTGAGCCTTCTGTAAACATCCTCCACTGGAGGAATAATTGCATCAGCTAGGATCTGAGACCGGGCGGCATCATATTCAGGATCAAGGGCTGCAAGTAGAACACCCACCATGGTGGCGTTCCGAAACATCTTCTGTTGCTCAGGAGTATCAGTGAGTGGAATGGTACTGTATAACTTCTCAAACATCCCTCTTAGGGATGTGTATAGGGAATGGAGAGGTCTGCCGCTCTGCTTCATTATGAAAATGTCATGCTGAAGCTGCAACATCTTTGTCTCATTTCGCACCTGCGAATATGTGGCGGCAAGAATGTCCCACATTGCCTTAGCAGTGGGCTGATGGAGGACGTCATTAGCAATCTCCATCGTCAATGTACCAGACAACCAGACCTTTACGTAGGAGTCATCAGCCTCCCATGAGGCATATATCCCTGTCTTCTCCGCGGGCTCATCCTCGGTAAGAATGTGCTTCTTACCATTCGACTTCATGAGGCTCATGAACTGCATTGCCCAGAGCTCATAGTTAGACCCGCCCATCTTCACTATTAGCGCAGGACCTTTGAATGCGCCGGTGGAGGGCATATCGACTTTCGATTCTGACATACTGCCACTGGAGAAGAACTAGGGTATGTAGACAAGGTGATGAATGTCTACACCAACTGCATCGGATTTGAGTGCGTATGTAGACGTTACGCACTCAAATCCATATATCGGGCGAAGAGAGGACTAGGGCACGCCTTAGAGGAGGCTTACAGCCCTTGCAGCGGCAAGGATGCCGCCTGGGACGGTGTGCGGCTGGCTGGATACCGTTGGGGGGACCTTGGGCGACGAGCTAGGGTCGCCGGGGACTTGGGCAGCACGTTGGGGACCGCTTAGAGGCTACTGCGGCAGGCTGATATGCCGCCTGGGGGCCTCGGGCGGCGGGCTGGAAGCCTCGGGCGGCGGGCTGGAGGCCTCGGGCGGCGGGCTGGAGGCCTTGGACCGCGTGGAGGCCTAGGCCGAGAAGGGGAAACCCTAGGGCGGCGGGGAGAGGCCCTAGGAAGAGAGAGAGGCGGCGGCGTGAGAGAGAGGGAGCCGACGAGGAGAGGGCAGCGGGTGGGGAAGGGGGCGGCGGGAGTGGAGAGCCCTAGGGCGGCTCTGATACCATGTTGGAAAAGAGTCTTCGATGATTATTCAGAAAAACCCTAGGCTCTCTTATATAGGGAGAGACCTTAAGGGTAAATTACAAAGAGGTCTATAAAAGATAAAGAAATAACGACAAGAACATAAAGAGATAATAATACTAGAAACTATCTCTACATTCATCATATAAAATACCACAAAATAACAAAAGAAATAAAAGAAGTGTTTTTATTTATTAAAAATACTTGCAAAAAATAATAAGTATGTATATATAGTGTATTTTGATTTTGTATTCTAAGTGAAAGTTGTAAATCTTGAACAAATACACAACTTTCATGTAGAATACTATTTATTTTGACTTCATATATTATTTTATTTTAAATTTATAACATCTTATTCGTTTCTTTGATTTCTGATTAGGCCGCGTGACCCAATCAGAGCCAACCACCTGACTGGCCCTTTACAAACCCTTGCCTCTTTCTGAGGTCATCTAATCATTTGATCAGACGGCTCCGATCAAACTCCACCCGCTCTTTCGTGGGTGGCTTGATCTTTTAATCAAGCAGCTAAGGTCAACCCAATCGTGCCCAAACCTCCACCTTTGGTCACTTGATCCAACGATCGATGTCTTTCGTCTACCTTGGGAGGTTGAGCCTCAAGGGACACGTCCCTTTGTTGATGGCAACTTCTCCTCATTCTACTTGTCGCCTCACTTTCCTTCTCCTCACAAGACCGGTGCCCTTGAAGATCCCATCCATCCCTCATCCTCGCCCAAACTTCCATGATAGCCCTCATCCTCACGTGAGACAACCGCATGCAGTTGAAACTCCCTCGACAACCACCTCGCTCCGTCAATCAAAACCCCTTATCCGACCAACTGCACAATCATCTGCACTTGCATGAGAGATAGCCCGAGCCTCTAACTCCCTCCAGTGATGGTGTGAGAGCGAGATTAGATGCAAAGAAGGTGCTTCTTCTCTGGCAAGATCCACATCCATCCTGGCCATGTTGCAGCGTGTTCATCGCTATTTGAGCTTCAAGCTTGAGCCAAGATTGTCAACCGAGGACTTTGACGTTGTCCAAGCCTCGATTCAGGCTCCGTTCATCATTCTGATTTCCGTTTCATCACAACATGTAAACCTCAGTTTTGTCATTCTTCGTATTGTTTGATTTTATCCTATTAATCACGCAGCACACACACATCACGATTCACCCCCGATCCACTCTACACCTTCATCATGTTCTCCTAATTCACGAGTACTATTCCTTTCATCTTCACTAATTCCAGATCATCCTCCCAACATCGATTTGTTCTTTACAATGCAAAGATGAAGAAACCATTTAGGGCATTACCTTCAATCAACTGACCAGCCTCCATTCCGCTCCCAATTCCATCCCATTCGCTTCGGCTACATTGGCTAATACTGCATGTACATGGATCCATCGATGATCAAAGATAGAAGCCCATTCCCGATCTCGAGCTTTTTCTCACGCGAGCCTTCATCGACATTGAGTTCCAGTACCCTCAGTTGATTCTCGAGCCCTCAACCTTCATCGCCAGCACTCCAGGAAGCTCTCCAGACCTTCTTCGAGGAGAGAGAGCACCGAGGAAGAATTGGGCCATACCAGAGCACATCTGCGCATCCATCGCATGCAGACGAGGAGGAACCATGACGTACAAGCACCATCTGATTTCCTAAATTGGACGACCCTGATTAGCCCGATCCTCCACTACAGACCAACAGTCTTGGATGATCCGAACTAGTTATGAGGCATTTAATCGTGCCAGGTGGCCCGAGCCTACAACGTCGCCCGATGCACATCCCGAAGCAAGCCACCTCGTGAGAAGCACATGCCGTGCCTGTGGAAAGTACACCTGTAACATGCCTTCTTCCAATATTTGTTGAGACACCCTTGTGCATGGGGTGATTTTGCATATAAGGCCTGTCACCTTTTTTGTAATTGCATTTTTATTACTTCTGGACCTTTTTGTAATCCATTTATGTATTTTAATTCATGTTTATTTGCAATTAAGTATATGTATTGTACCTTTAATATTATAAGTTACATATCAAATTAAATGAAATTGGCGTTGTTTTAAAGCTAATTAATTTCTCTTTGATATGGTGCATTTTATGTTTTGATTTGACGCATTGATCATTAATTAATTTCAAAACAAACTCCTTCCTTGATAAGTGATGTCTAATTTACCTTAAGTCCTGATTAAATATTGAATTAAATAATTAACTTAGGGCATTTTTTCTTGTTATTTTATTCCCTGTATAAGAGATTTTTAATTCAGTTTAAGTTAAATTTATTTTAATTTTAAAAGGAGATAAAGAATGAACACTAGAGACATGTTGATTTCAGTTTATTATTAGCAGATAAGCCCAGAAATTACCCTCAGCTAATTACATGGAATTAATGTTGTGCTCATTGTAGGCGGGCAAATTTGGGTTAATCGAAACGACCACTTAAATTAATCTTTCCATTAAATGTGAGCAGTTAAATTTATTTTACTTGAGCAAGCCCAAGGTCGAACTCAGGAAGGTCACTATCTCCTTAGGACAATTTTCAGATGAATTAGAACTAGGCTTTCATAGGAGCATTTTTTTGTTGTTTTTATGCAATTAATGGCGTGATGCAATTTTGGCAAAGTTTAGGGACTAAAATACAATTTTCAATCAAATGATCTTCAAAAATCACAAAACTTGGCCAGAATGTTAAAAATGATGAAATTAAGCTACTGTGACTTTCTTCGAATTTTGGAAGCAAAATGAATTTAATGTGAATTAAATATGTAGATAGTGTGATTTTCAGTGAATTAATTTTAATAAATAGTAAACCTAATTAATTTCCTAAGATAAAATTATCTTAGACATGTCTAATGAAGATATATCCAGGAAAACTCCTAACTCTTGAAACAATCAAGTTTACAGACTATTAAAATCAATTACATGAATCACAAGATAAATTATTCCAAGAACAATATGCATGCAAATGACTTGATTTTTGGGCACAAATTAGAATACAATTAATTCTATCTAATGTGAATTTTCGGGAATTTTTGTAGCAATTTTCAATTTATTATGAATTTCCAACACAGAGGTAAAATATTGCAATTTTCTCCACAATAAATGTTAATAAATCCACAGCTCATAAAATTACATTAATCATCCACAATAACAAAGAATTAATTGTTCTACAATGAGCAATTGTTTAGATTAAAGTATTATGATAAATGACTGTCCAAATGAATAATCAAACATAGGGTTCTATTTGCAATTTAAAAAATAAATTCAAAATCAAATAAAATAGCGCACAACTGCGCCTCTTTAGTTACCTAGACCTACGGGGGCCTGTTTGCAACTTTGCCGGTGAGCTCATGAGGTGCGCGTAGTCTCCTGGCTGGCGGGGGCTGAAGTGTAACTCCCAAGAAGCACAAGGGGTGGCACGCAAAAGTTCTAACCCTCACATGAGCGAGCGTACGTGCACTAGGTTCGCGCTGTGCTCTGGAGGTCGATGCGCCACATGGCTAAGGCACAACGCTTCAGGTACGCTGAGGTGGGTGGCTCAACCGAGCTTCGGTGATGTGGTTGAGGCGAGGCGACAGTCGAGGCAGTGGAGCTCGGGGACGGCAAGAGTGCGACCGTCGAAGGTGCAGTGCTAGATGGAGACGCTAGAGACTTGGAAGTCGAGGGGGGCGAGGAGATGGCTCGTTGATGTGGCGAAAGGCATGCGGGTCGAGGCGGAGGGTCGTGTGCTGCTCGAGGCGACTGGTGATTGAGAGACGGAGGAGCTCGTGGCATACGAAGGCAAAGGCCAGTGGAGGTGATCGAAGCGACCGTGAAGGAAGGTGATGGGGTACGCGAGCTGGCAGCGAGCGGGGGTGAAGAGGATTGGTGGACAGAGGCGCGAATCACTAGAGTTGGATGGCGATCGATGGCGTTGCCCCAGTCAAGGGTGAAGCAAAAGATGGAGAGGTGAAGGAGGTCGCCGACTCGTCAGTGGGTGGTGATGGCGATCGAAGGTGTAATGAAGGGGAAGAAGAAGAATGGAGGAAGAAGGTGGAGGTAGCAGAGAGCAGAAAGTGGAAGAAAGAAAAGAGAAGAAAGAAAAGAGACGAGATCCCATACCTGATGGGTTCGCCAGAGGTGATGACCTTGCTCGGAGGAGTAGGTCGACTATGGCCTCAATCCAAGGTGGAGAGGTCTTGGAGAAGCCGAGATGCTCTGGAGAAGCTGTTGCAAGTTACCATGAGGCACCTTGGATCTCGCCAAGGTTTGAAATCGAGCTCATCATCGCCTTCTAAACATCCTCCAAAGCTGTCACCGTTGAAGGTGCTGAAGCTGGAGCTTTCACTCTCGTCGATGGCGGATGATGGTGGCAAGGCCGAGGCGAAGCCCTTTATGGGTGGTTGGAGTTCGCAGCCAAGGAGGAGCGGCGTCGTGGAGGGAGTGCAGGTGAGAAAAGAGGAGCAGTTGGGTTGCGCAAGGGGTCGATGATTGGAGAGGGAAAGGCGGAAGGTCGATGGGCGCAGATGGATAAACAAGCAAAGAAGGCGAGGCGGCAGTTGCACGAGGCGGAGGAGTAGGCACACGACCGTAGAAGGCAGAGCAGTGGGTGCAGCATAAGAAGAGGCCCCCATCGGAGGACTGGGAAGGTGCCACGTAGCATGCTAAGGTGGCACGCTGAGGAGCGGCCACCTGGCGGCTAAAATAAATAAATAAATAAAAATTAATTAAATAAATAAAAAGGAAATAATAATAATTGTAGAGACTTATTTATGTTGCGTACTGTTTCACAATTTCTATTTATATATTGTACGTCACTGTAATTTACCCAAGGGCTCTCTCCCTATATAAGAGACCCGAGGGCTCTATGGAATAATCATCTGAGTACTCTTTTACCCTAACATGGTATCAGAGCCCTAACCCTAACCTAGGGTTCTCTCCACCGCCGCCCCCCCCACCCCCGCCGCCGCCGACCTCTCGAGCCCCTCCGCCGGGCCCCAGCCCCTCCGCCTCTCCACCGGGCCCCAGCCCCTCCGCCGCCGGACCTTCTTCGCCCCTTCCCCGGCCTCCAGCCGCCGCCGGGGAGCCTTTTCTCTCCGCCCAGCACCCCCAGCCGCTGCTGGGACCTCTCCCAGCCACCGTCTCGAGTTGGTAGAGGCTTCCAAAGCCTCTACTCGCCACCGGGGTACCGCTTCTTCACTCGGCCTCGGATAGATGTTGGATTCA
The DNA here is from genome assembly GCA_037367405.1 of Ottelia alismoides. Lineage (NCBI taxonomy): Eukaryota > Viridiplantae > Streptophyta > Magnoliopsida > Alismatales > Hydrocharitaceae > Ottelia > Ottelia alismoides. The sequence goes on from JAZKJV010007862.1 coordinate 174,497, forward strand.
AGTGCATAACGTCTACATATGCACTTGAATCCTAAAAGGTCTTGGTAGACAACATTTTCTTGGTCTATCAGTAGTTGTTCTTCTCCGGCATTATGTCAGAACAAAAGCTCGATATGCCCGCCATAGGTGCTTTCAAAGGTTCGGCACCAATCGTCAAAATGGACGGGACAAACTACGAACTGTGGGCCATGCAGTTCCTCAGTCTCATGAAGTCGTGTGGTAAGAAGCATATTCTTACCGAGAATGAACCGCCGGAGAAGACAGGGATCTATGCCTCATGGGAGGCTGATGATGCGTACGCCAAGGTGTGGCTCTCAGGTACGCTTACGACGGAGATAGCGAATGATGTCCTTCACCAGCCCACCGCTAAGGCGATGTGGGATATTTTGGCCATGACGTACTCTCAGGTACGCAACGAGACGAAGATGCTCCAGTTGCAGCACGATATATTTACCACGAAGCAGAATGGGAGGCCTCTTCATTCCCTGTACACCGTGGCATGTTCGAGAGGCTCTATAGCACCATTCCGCTTACAGCCACGCCGGAACAGCAGAAGACGTTCCGCAACGCCACTATGGTTGGCGTCTTACTCGCTGCTCTAGACCTGGAGTACGAGGCAGCACGCTCTCAGATCCTAGCAGATGCCACCATCCCGCCGATGGAAGAGGTATACAGGAGGCTCAGTCGTGTACCTGTTCCGTCCAATACAGCGACTGCATCTCCGTCAGCAATGGCAGTTTCCAGGGGACGTGGTGGTTCATCCTTGTTTCGTGGCAGAGGAAGTGGTGGACGTGGTCGAGGAGGTCGCATACGCTCTACGTGCTCATTCTGTCGCCGCACTGGTCATTCAGAGGATACATGCTATTCCAAGCATGGCTTTCCTCCTTCTGCACGAGTAGCTGATCATGTTCAGGGTCCACCAGCATCTACTCCAGATCACAGGTTCGAAGAGTTGGTGGCACGACTTCGTGATATCATGCCACAATCATCATCAGAGGGTGCTGAAGTTTCTGATGTTGCGGCTTCGGCGTCAGCTAGTACATCTGCCTCAGCCAGTGCCTCAGGTAGTTCTTCAGTCTCATTTCATAGTCATGACCTCACAGGATGGATTGTCGACTCTGGAGCTACCCATCATCTATGCCGTGAGAAAGATATTCTGCAGTCCTATAGAGCTGTTCAGCCTGGTCGCTCTGTGCTCATTGCTGATGGCACTCATTCCCCTATCATCGGTCAGGGGGAGACGGCTTTGCTACCCTCTATGCACTTACAGAATGTGCTACATGCTCCTGAATTTTCTATGAACCTCTTATCTATTAGCCAGATTACACGTGATTTGCACTGTCGTGCTATTTTTGATCCATCGTCTGTTATTTTTCAGGACATACTAACGGGCAGGGTGATTGGCTGTGGTTCTGAGCACAATGGCCTCTATCGTCTCGTTCGTAACTCTTACGCTGGCGTCTCCTTGCATTCCCAGGGCTCCGTTTCTCCGTACACCTGGCATCTTCGGTTCGGTCATCTGCCGCTACAGAAGATGCGTCACCTCCTGCCTCAGATCTCTCCGAGTTCCTCTTTTCGTTGTGAAGCTTGTCAGTTAGGGAAGCACCATCGGTCTAGCTTCCCCAGTCGTCAGAGTCGGAGCAGTAGCTCCCCGTTCGAATTATTCCATATAGATATTTGGGGTCCAAGTCGTGTCCCGGATCATCAGGGGCACAGGTTCTATTTAGTTGTGGTTGATGATTTCTCTAGAGTGTCTTGGACTTTTCTTCTTAAGAATAAATCTGAAGCAGGAAATGTTCTTCAAAATCTTATTAATGAAGTTCAGAATGTTTTTTCATCTACTGTTAAGTATGTGCGTACTGACAATGCATTGGAGTTCTGCACTCGCTCTCTTGCTAGCTTCCTTTCTTCTAAAGGCATTGTTCACCAAACCACATGTGCTTACACCTCTCAACAAAATGGGGTTGCAGAACGAAAACATCGACATTTTCTTGATATTGCCCGCACATTACTTATTCAGAGTTGTGCACCATTATCCTTTTGGGGGGATGCTATACTTACAGCGTGTTATCTGGTCAACCGAATGCCTACAACTGTTCTTGGGGAAAAGTCCCCAATCTCTGTTCTTTTTCCCGACAGAGACTTGTTTACACTGACACCTCGGGTTTTTGGCACTGTTGCGTTTGTCCACTGCTTATCTCCAGGACTTGATAAGCTATCTCCTAGGGCTATCAAGTGCGTTTTTGTGGGTTACTCCAGGACACAGAAAGGATACCGTTGCTATGACCCTGTTCATGACAAGTACTATGTGAGTGCAGATGTTACTTTTTTCGAACCTGTCATGTACTTCTCCCCTGCAGGTGACAGATTGGTCTCCTCCACATCACCAGATTCCAATGTCTATGTTCCACCACCTCCAAGCCTGGGCCCATTCTCTACTCCACCGACACCACCATCATCACCACCGCCACCACCCCCAGTTACTAAGTTCTATACGAGGCGAACAGGCCCTGCTCAAGCTACATGTCAACCATCCAACACGCCTCAGGTATGTTCTGATGTTAACACTGATGATGGGTTAAATATTGCACCTGTACAGGAGCCTTTACCACAGGAGGAGGATCAACCGATCCACACAGTTCTGGATGATTTGGACCGGCCTATTGCTCATAGGAAGCAGCGAAGACAGTGTGCCTCATATCCCCTGGCCTCTCATGTCTCCTTTCATCGTCTCACTGGGGATTTCCAGAAGTTTGCCGCTGCCGTATCGTCAGTGGAGATCCCACGGACATATCAGGATGCAATGAAGACTGAATGCTGGCGTCTAGCCATGGAAGAGGAGATGCGTGCCTTGCAATCTAGAGGGACTTGGTATCTTGTCCCTATTCCTCCAGGTGCCTCTGTGGTGAGTTGCAAGTGGGTATTTACGGTAAAATATCATGCAGATGGTCGTCTAGACAGATACAAGGCCAGGCTCGTAGCACGAGGATTTACCCAGACATATGGGGTAGATTATTTGGATACTTTTTCACCAGTGGCGAGACACTCTACCCTTCGCATCCTCCTATCTGTTGCTGTGGTACGTAACTGGACAATTTTCCAGCTTGATGTTAAGAATGCTTTCTTGTATGGTGAGCTACAGGAGGAAGTCTACATGGAGCAGCCACCCGGGTTTGCTGCTGAGGGGGAGACTCAGAAGGTGTGCAGACTTCATAAGGCTATCTATGGCCTTAAACAGAGTCCTCGAGCATGGTTCCAGAAGCTTTCCCAGCTTATTGAACGACAGGGGTTCAGAAGGTCAAATGCGGACCACTCACTGTTCGTCCGGAAGACCCCTAGAGGTACCATTGTTGTTATGGTATATGTTGATGACATATTGGTTACTGGAGATGATGCACAGGGGATTGAGATAACCAAGTCCATGTTGGGAAACCAGTTCATTACAAAGGATCTAGGCACAATACGATATCTTCTAGGGATAGAGTTTGCAAGAAATGCACAAGGAATGGTGATGACTCAAAGAAAATATGTCACCGATTTGCTAGTTGAAACAGGAATGACTGGATGCAGACCTTCAAGTACACCTATGGACCCGAGCATGAAGCTGTACGATGATGATACCGAGGAGGTGGACAAGAGAAGGTACAGAGAAATGGTGGGTAAGCTCTTATACATCACTATAACTCGACCGGATATTGCCTTTGCAGTAAACCGGGTGAGTCAATTCATGGAGCAGCCGAGGCAAGTTCATATGGATGCCTTGTACATGATATTGAGATATCTGAAATCTTCCCCAGGCACAGGGTTGCTATTCAAGAAAGATACAGATCTGTCTATTTCAGCTTGTGCAGATGCAGATTATGCAGGATGTCCAAGGGATCGTAAGTCTACTTCTGGATTTGCTATCTTCATAGGAAGCTCTTTAGTCTCTTGGAAAAGCAAGAAGCAGACTGTTGTGGCGAGATCCAGTGCCGAATCCGAGTACAGAGCCATGGCACAGGCAAGCACATAAATGATGTGGGTTAAAGCAGTCTTAGAAGATCTGAATGTCGATGTCCCCTTGCCTATGAACCTTCAATGTGATAATCAGGCAGCATTATTTATTGCCAACAATCCAGCCTTCCATGAGAGAACAAAACACATCGAGGTGGATTGTCATTATACTAGGGACATGATTCAGAAGGGCTTCATTTCCACGTCTCATGTCAGTTCAGAGGACCAGACTGCGGACATATTCACTAAGCCATTGCTCAGAGGACCTTTCCAGAGATGTTCTTCCAAGCTGAGCATGATAGATATCTATGCTCCATCTTGAGGGGGAGTGTAGAGACTTATTTATGTTGCGTACTATTTCACAATTTCTATTTATATATTGTACGTCACTGTAATTTACCCAAGGGCTCTCTCCCTATATAAGAGACCCGAGGGCTCTATGGAATAATCATCTGAGTACTCTTTTACCCTAACAATAATAAAGAGGGGGTGACACGTGACGGCTCCACGAGCAGCCAAGTATCGCTCCCAGAAAATTTAGAAATTAAATACGAAAAAAATCAATAAAAAATAGCAAATGAGGTCAAATCAAAAGGTAATCTACAAGAAAGTTGTTTGTATCGATGAAATTTACAACTTTCATGAAGGAACCAAAATCAAAAGAAATCGTCTGTACAAAATGTATTTTTAGTGGTACTCTATAGATACAAAATACCGTATTTTGTATTTTTACAATTTTTATCATTTTTAAATAAGGTAAAAATCAATATAAAATCAGATAAAATAGAAAATAAATATTTACAACTAATCTACTTTTTTCTGAATTTTTAATAATAAATAAATAAAATAAGAGGGATATATATACAAACTCTATTTACATACTTAGAGATACTTATTTTCTTTGGTTTTTGATTCAATTTTCATTTGGATTTTTATATATTTATTAAAACATAAATCAAAGAAAATAAATGAAAAAGAAATAAATAAAAAATATTTTTGTACATAAAACAAATCGGTTAATATATATACAATATACAATAAGGGCCCAAAGTCAAGTTTCACATATGAACTCCGATTCTTTTGAATTTGGTCTTGTTTTAGATAATTGAACATGTATTAATTCAAAAAAGAGTAGGGGTCCATAGGAGACCGTATAAAGGAGATATTCACATTTATAGCTTTTTATCTCCAAACCAGGGTTTAGGTTTTATTGGGCAAACATTCAAGTTAGTATTTTTTGATATTTTTTTCTTGATTAATGTTAGTAATATGTACACAATAAAGTTAGTTTTATTATATTTGGAGTTAGTGAAAAATAATTAAAAACAAGGGAAATTAGGGTAATATATATGCGATAATGTACAAGATTTTTGAGCTTCTTATTTAATGTAATTTTGCATGTTAAAATATGAATATTATTTACATATGCATGAATGATGATAATACAATATAGATGAATAAATGCAATGAATTACTAGAGAATGGAGCCCTGTTTTCATCTTTTAGAGTGATGAATCACAAATTTATCAACGACCTCGCCTCCAACTCTGCCTCTAACAACTTTGGATCCTCCGATTCTGCTTTCAATCGCTCCTTTTTTCATCCCCAGCCTTTGTGGTCCTCAAAACCGGGCCTCCAGCATTCACGACCCCCCTAGATGCCGCCACAACTCGCTCCAAGGTGCCTCCAGCCCTCTTACGAGATAGTTGGTGGTATCGTTTCCTTTCATCAGCAAGTCACCGTTACTTTTTGTGCCATACAAGCAATTAGTACTTGAAAATGGGGGTCATGATCTAGATTGCATGATTGAGTTATTCTTCCTGTTACTTTTGTTGTGATTGTGGTTTGGTCCTCCTTATTGTGAGAAATTATGTCTGAAATGGTAGATTCATCCACTGGTCAAGGGGAAACGAAGAACCCCTTCTTTGGAACCTGTAGAGATAATTATATAGTCTATGTACTGTTTATGTTATTTTTATTTTCTTGGATGCACCTTATGTAATTTACCCATGGGCCATCTCTATATAAGAGAGCCTAGAGTTCTTTGGAATAATAAGAATTACTTTTCCACCAACATGGTATCAAAGCCAAAACCCTAATAACCCCACCACCCTTACTGCCCGCCGCCCCCTCCTCTCCCCCTCACCGCCGGCGTCGCCGTTCTCTCTCTCACGGTGCCGCCTCTCGCCGCCAGCATCATTCTCTCTCTCTCTCTCTCTCTCTCTCTCCTGGCGCCGTCTTCCGCCAGCACCTATCCCCGCCAACCCCTATCCCCGTCGCACGCCCCTATCCCCGCCGACCTCTAGCTCCGCTAGCCCCACCCACCGCCACCGCCGTCTTCGCTATGGATTTGAGTGCGTAAAGTATACATAGGCACTCAAATCCTATGAAGTTTATGTAGACATTTGTCTTTGGTCTACAAACTCTAGTTTTTGATCTCCGACGATATGTCAGAAAACAAGGTCGATATGCCCTCCATAGGCACGTTCAAAGGTCCTGCGTCAATTGTCAAGATGGATGAGACGAACTATGAGTTATGGGTGATGCAGTTCATGAGTCTCATGAAGTCGAATGGTAAGAAGTGCATTCTTATCGAGGAAGAGTCGGCAGAGAAGACTGGGGTTTATGCCTCTTGGGAGGCTGATGATTCATACACCAAGGTCTGGCTTTCAGGCATACTATCGATGGAGATTGCTAATGATGTTCTCCATCAGCCCATCGCTAAGGCGATGTGGGACATATTGGCAGCAACATATTCACAGGTGCGGAATGAGACCAAGATCCTTCAGCTCCAGCATGACATATTCACAATGAAGCAGAATGGACGATCACTTCACTCCTTATATACATCCCTACGAGGGATGTTTGAGAAACTTTACATAATCATTCCTCTCACGGCCACCCTGTAGCAGCAGAAGACATTTAGGAATGCTACCATGGTGGGGGTCCTGCTTGCAGCCCTTGATCCTGAATATGTGTTGCTCGATCACATATTCTGGCAGATGCTACCATTCCTCCTATGGAGGACATCTACCGTAGACTTAACCATATCTTTGTCTCGTCCAGTGCTTCTACTCCGCCACCCTCGGCGATGGCTGCTTCCAAAGGTAGAGGTAGCTCTTCTGCATTTCGTGGTCGTGGACCCCGTGGTCGAGGCGATCGTTTTCGTCAACCATGCACCTTTTGTCATCGTACACGACATGCTGAGGATACATGTTATTCTAAGCATGGATTTCCAGCCTCAGCGAGAGTAGCCGAGCATGTTGCATCTCCATCGACATCCACTTCTGATAAGAAGTTTGAGGAGATCGTTGCGAGATTGCGGGATATTATGCCTCTCGTATCTACAGATTCTCCAGAAGGTCCTTTGGATATTGCTGCTTCAGCCTCTGCCAGTACTTCTGCCACTGCTAGCACCTCAGGTAGTGCTTATCCTTTTACATCATTTCATAGTTCTGATGTCTCAGATTGGATTATGGACTCTGGTGCAACACACCATCTTTGTCACGACAGAGATAGACTTACGTCATATAAGGAGATTCCACCAGGGCGGTCAGTGGTAGTAGCTGATGGGACTCATTCACCCATTATTGGACAGGGGGAGATTACTTTGTCGCCTTTCATGCATCTACAAAATATTTTACATGCCCCCGATTTTTCGATGAACTTACTTTCTATTAGTCAGATTACAAAGGATTTGCATTGTCGCGCTATATTCGACCCATCGTCTCTTATTTTCCAGGACTATCTAACGGGCAGGGTGATTGGATGTGGTTCTGAGCAGGATGGTCTTTATCGTTTGGTCCAGAGTTCCTATGTTGGCGTCTCATCTCATTCAAGCGGATCAGTCTCTCTGTATACATGGCATCTACGCTTTGACCACCTTCCTCTTCAGAAGATGCGTCATCTATTGCCTCAGATTTCTCCGAGTTCTTCTTTCCAGTGTTAAGCTTGTCAATTGGGAAAGCACCATAGAGCTAGCTTCCCTAGTCGTCAGTGTTGGAGCAGTAGCTCCCCTTTTGAGTTACTTCATGTCGATATTTGGGGTCCGAGTCGTGTTCCTGATCACCAGGGACACATGTTTTATCTTGTAGTCGTCGATGATTTCTCTCGTCTGTCGTGGGTATTTCTATTAAAGAATAAATGTGGAGCAGGGGATGTTATCAGAATTCTTATAAATGAAGTGCAAAATATTTTTTCCTCTCATGTGAAATATGTTCGTATAGATAATGCTTTAGAATTTTGCACTCGTTCTCTCTCACAGTTTTTTTCGTCACGAGGTATTATTCATCAAACCACATGTACGTACACATCTCAACAAAATGGAGCCGCTGAGAGAAAGCATCGTCATCTTCTTGATATTACTCGAACCCTTCTACACACCTATATCTTTTTAGGGAGATGTCGTCCTTACAGCTTGTTATCTTGTGAATCGTATGCCATCTTCGGTACTTGGTGAGAAAATTCCTCTTTCTGTTGTCTTTCCGGACAAGGAATTATCCTCACTTCTCGCGTTTTTGGTGTTGTTGCTTTTGTTCACCAGTTGTCTCCCGGACTTGACAAGCTCTCGCCTAGGGCTGTCAAGTGTGTCTTTGTGGGTTACTCTCGGACTCAGAAGGGATACCGTTGTTATGATCCTGTAAACAGAAAGTACTTTGTCAGTACTGATGTTACATTCTTTGATTCTGCTATGTACTTCTCCCCTGCAGGTGATAGGTTGGCCTCATCTACATCTAATGACGAGATCTATGTTCCTCTCCCTTCTATTTCGAGTCCACCGACGTACTTCCCTATTCCTGTTGTCACACCACAACAAGAACAACAACCGCTTGTTTCGCCCTTACCTAAATTTTATACACGTCGGTCGGGTCCTGCTCATGCTGCACGTCAATCATCCAACACGCCTCATGTATGTCCAGATGTTATTGCTAACGACGGGTCGGATAGTGTGCAAGTGCAGGGTTCATCATTGCAGGAGGAAAGTGAACCGGCGAGTACTGGTGCTGATGATCTGGATGTCCCTATTGCTATACGGAAGCAGAGACGCACTTGTGCATCATATCCTCGTGTTTCCCAGGTTTCCTTTTATTTTATCACAAGGGACTTTTAGAGATTTGTTGTGGCTTTGTCTTCCATGGAGATACCACGAAATTATCAGAATGCCTTGAAGATTGACTGCCGGCGTTATGCTATGGAGGAGGAAATGGCTGCTCTACAGCCGTGGAGTACATGGAGCTTGGTTCCCGCTCCCTCAGGAGCATCTGTCGTTAGCTACAAACGGTTTTCACTGTTAAGTATCATGCAGATGGTAGTCTTGACCGTTACAAGGCAATGCTAGTGGCGCGAGGTTTCACTCAGACATATGGCGTGAATTATGTGGACACCTTCTCTCCAGTTGCCCGTCATTCCACTCTTCATATTCTTCTATCCGTTGATGTGGTATGTGATAGGCCCTTGTTTCAACTTGATGTTAAGAATGCCTTCTTGTATGGCGATCTGCAAGAAAAAGTCTACATGCAGCAACCTCTGGGGTTCGCTGCTGAGGGGGAGAGTCACATGGTGTGTAGACTTCATAAGGCGATATATGACCTTAAACAAAGCCCAAGGGCGTGGTTTCAGAAGCTTTCCCATCTAATTGAACAACAAGGATTCAAGAGATCAAATGTGGATCATTCATTGTTCGTCCAGAAGACTCCTAGAGGTACGATTGTCATCATGGTGTATGTTGATGATACATTGGTTACAAGAGATGATACACAAGGGATAAAGATGGCAGAAGTTAATCTGGGCCATCAGTTTGTTACGAAGGATCTTGGTACTCTACGATACTTTCTGGGGTTGGAGTTTGCCAAGAATGCGCAGGGTCTTGTGATGACCCAAAGGAAATATATTACAGATATGCTTGTCGAGACGGGCATGGTTGGGTGTAGACCCTCAACTACTCCTATGGACCCCAGCATGAAATTGTATGATAATGATACGTAGGAAGTCGACAGGAGAAGGTATAGTGAAATGGTGGGTAAGCTTCTTTACATTACTATAACTCGACCTGATATTGCTTTTGCAGTCAGTCGGGTGAACCGGTTCATGGAACATCCGAGACATGTACATATGGATGCTATATATATGATACTAAGGTATCTGATGTTGTCTCCAGGCACAGGATTTTTGTTTAGAAAGGAAACAAATTTATCTATCTCGGCATGTGCGGATGTGGATTATGCAGGATGCCCTAAGGATCGAAAGTCTACTTCGGGTTTTGCAGTTTTTGTAGGCAGTTCTTTGGTTTCTTGGAAAAGCAAGAAACAAACAGTAGTGGCTAGATCTAGTAATATAGGGCCATGGCACAAGCAAATACTGAGATGATGTGGGTTCAAGCTGTACTAGAAGACTTGCATATAGATGTACCTCTACCCGTGCAGCTACAGTGTGATAATCAAGCCGCGTTGTTCATTGCCAATAATCCCGCCTTTCATGAAAGAACAAAACATATTGAGGTGGACTGCCATTACACTAGAGATATGATCCAGAAAGACCTGATTTCTACTTCACATGTCAGTTCAGGGGAGCAGACTGCCGACATCTTCACCAAGCCATTGCTCAAAGGACCATTCCAGAAGTGTTCTTCCAAGCTGAGCATGATTGATATCTATGCTCCATCTTGAGGGGGAGTGTAGAGATAATTATATAGTTTATGTACTGTTTATGCTATTTTTATTTTCTTGGTTGCACCTTATGTAATTTACCCATGGGTCGTCTCTATATAAGAGAGCCTAAGGTTCTTTGGAATAATAAGAATTACTTTTCCACCAACAGAACCATTACAAAGTTGGATGCCACAAATTATGTGTTTTGATCGTAGTCTTTTATGAATGTTATAGAAGGATATGGCAAAGAACAAATCGTTACAAAAGAGGAACCTACCGAGAAGATCGACACGAATGCAACATGGAAGAAGGACAATGTTATGGTCAAGGCGTGGATCGTGAGTAGTTGCATCTCACGCATTGCAAATGATATCGTGCACTACAGAACGGATAAGTGCATGTGGGATAGTTTGCGCAAAACATACTCAGAAGAAAAAAATTATGCCAAGATTTTTCAGACATATTGGATATGTCTCAACTCAAGCAGAATGGTCATCCCCTCGCTCAGTTTTATTCGGCAATGAACTCAGGGTTCCAGAGACTGAACTCCTATATGCCCATTTGTACGTGTCTAACCCAGATTGCCTTCAAGAATCAATTAATGGTTGGACTCATTCCTTGAATGTTTGGATCCTACATACGAAGCCGCTAGAGCATAAATGATCAATGCTTCTGAGATTCCGTCCATGGAAGAACCATTCAGCATGCTCAGTAGTCTGTCCACGTCCATTCCAACAGAGACTCGTGTTGAGACAGTGTCAGCTATGGTCGTTCCCTCTAGCAGAGGCCTAGGGACCTTCTTCAGAGGCAGGGGACGTGGTCGTGACTTCGAGCATAGTAAGCCCCCGTGTACCTTATGTGGTTGAATGGGCCATACTGAAATTCATTGATGGGGGAAGCATGGAAGACCTCCGATGACTCATCAAGCCATACCAACGCATGATGATTTTTTGTCGAGCATTTCTCGGGTAGAATACGAGAATCTGATGCAATGACTGAGTCAGCGTGGGGTTACCTCTCAACCTTCTTCGTCTTTTCAGAGGTATCCATAGGTACAAATCCTACGTACAATGCGGCTTTCGTTGATCCCTCAGGTATACCTATATCAAGCATTGCAATTGCATGTGGCAATTCATCTAGAACTTCTCATATGCATGATTGGTTGGTGGACTCAGGTGCCTTATGTCATGTTAGTGGCAATAAAAATCAATTCAGTATGCTTCGGGAGGTTGCACCAGGTCGACATATAGTGGTGGATGATGGTCGTTTGTCTCCCATTGCTGGATAGGGGGAGGTTCAAGTGGCCCCAAACATTCGGTTAAACAATGTTCTTCTTTCTCTTGAATTTCCTATGAGCCTTTTATCTGTGTCCAGACTTACTAAAGAACTTAATTGTCGAGCCATATTTGATCACGTGTCTCTTGTCTTTCATGATATGCTGACGGACTAGGTGATTGACTGTGGTTGTGAAGAAGGAGGTGTTTACCACTTGACGCAGTCTCCTTTTGCGGACCAAGTTTCTCTATCTACTGGGGAGTCGGCTGCCTACACATGGCACTTGCGTCTGGGACACTTGCCTCTACCAAAATTGAGAAGGATCCTTCCTCAGATCCCTGTATCCGCATCTTTTCAATGTGAAGCATGTCAACTTTGAAAATGTCATAGAAGCTCGTTTCCAAGTCATCCTGGTTGTGTTAGCAAGTTTGTTTTTGAGTTAGTTCATTTTGATGTATGGAGGCTGAATCGAGTCCTCGATCATTCAAGTCATAGATTCTATCTTGTTGCGGTTGATGACTTTACCTCGTGTCGTGGGTTTTTCTTTTGAAGTCGAAGTTTGAAGTCAATACTATTATGACAAATTTTTTGTTGGAAATGAAAAATGGTTTTGGTTTTCATGTTAAAACTATTCGTACTGATAACACACTTGATTTTTGCAATCAGAATCTCAGTTCTTTTCTTATTGAGTGTGGGATCCTCCATCAAACATCGTATCCGTATATATCTCAACAAAATGGTGTGGCAGAAAGAAAGCACCATTATATCCTGGACATGGCTCGGACCTTATTGGCTCAAAGTGCCACCCCTCTTACCTTATGGGGTGATGTTGTTCTTATGACAACGTATTTTATAAATTGTATGACATCCACCGTATTGGAGGAACAATCACCATAGTTTCTACTCTTCCCTGACAAAAACCTATTTCATGTTCCACCAAAAGTCTTTGGTTGCACTTCCTTTGTCCACATAAATTCTCCGGGCCGCGACAAGCTTGCTCCTCATGCTTTGAAAGGTGTCTTTGTCAGCTACTCTAAAACACATAAGGGTACCTGTGTTATGATCCAATGCATCGTCATTACTATGTAAGTGCTGATGGGACCTTCTTTGAGTTCATACGCTGTTACTCCACCTCCGGTTCTAGGGTTGTGTCTTTTGATGACGTTGAGATGGCCAATCTACCTTTACTGTTTCCGTAAGCCAAGTCCCTGAACCAGGATGCTCCTATTGATGATACTCAAAGGTTTCGGGTCGTGTATACTCATCGGATGACACCCCCTCTTCTCACACAAGCACCTGATTCCAAGGTATGTCAAGATAAGACCTCTGATAAAATTGTATGTGATGGCACTCCACATACAGGTGAGCAGGTTGCTGAAAAGAGGGCCTCTCAAGAACATTCTGATTTGCCCATTGTTCTTCGAAAGGGGAAGCATATGTGTACCCAACACCCTATTTCCAGCCATGTCACCACAGAAAGATTATCTATGCAATACAAGACCTTTGTTCCTGGGCTCTCAGCTATTAAAATCCCTTCCACTCATCAACAAGCATTATGTATTCCTGAATGGACAACTATGAGAGAGGAAATGGAGATGCTATTGTCTCGTGGTACATGGAAGCTGGTTGATCCCCCAAGGGATGCTACGGTGGATGGCAGCAGGTGGGTTTTTACCACCAAACATCTTCCGGATGGGTCTGTGGAGCGCTATAAGGTCGACTAGTAGCAAAAAGGTACACTCAAACCTAGGGCATGGATTATCTAGACACCTTTTCATCAGTGGCTCGTCTTTCTCCGATGCGGATTCTCATCTCCATTGCAGTTCAACTCTCCTGGCCTCTTTTCCAATTGGATGTGAAAAATGTGTTCCTGTATGGTGATTTGAATGAAGAAGTATATATGCAACAACCTCTTGACTTTGAGACTGAAGGGAGTGTCATAAGGTGTACAATCTCTATAAAAGCAATATATGATATCAAACAAAAGCCCAGAGTCTGATTTCAAAAGCTATATTGTATTGTGTCCAAGGTTGGGTTCATTCGTTCCACCGTAGGTCATCCTCCGTTTGTCAAGTGAACAGGAAAAGGAACAGTTGCTATGATGGTATACATTGATGGCATAACTCTGACTAGGGATGATGCTAGTAGCATAATAGACACGAAACGATATCTGGCAAACACTTTGTCACCAAAGATTTAGGGGAGCTTCATTAGTTCTTGGGCATAGAAGTTGTAAGGAATGCAGGTGGATTGATTCTCTCACAATGAAAGTATGCCATGGATCTTCCGAATGAGATAGGAATGCTAGGGGCCAAGTCCGCTTCTATTCTTATGGATCCTAGTGCATGAATGTATGAGGATTCACCTCTATATGCCGATGCAAAACAATAGAGGAACCTAATAGGAAAACACCTATGTTACAATTACTAGGCCCAACATCTCATTTGCAGTTAGACCTGGCCAAATTGCGGGTCAGGCCAGCCCATGGGCCGGGCCGAGGTTCAAAATCCTATGTCCAAAGCCCATCCATGGGCCGGCCCATGGCCCATTTCGCTCTTTATCCGTTGAATTTTCTAATAGTATTTAATATTTACAAATGATTTTATTAATATCATTTATACTTTATATAACTAATATAGGTAGTTTACTTGACATGTAAACTATTAATTTTTCTTTAAAACTAGTGCGACATATGAAAATTTTGAAGCGTATCATATTAATACATGTATTATTCAACTTATATTTATATATTTTTTACTTTTTGCGGGTCAGGCCGGGCCGACCATTCCCAAATCTCCTAGCCCAAGCCCGACACATGAGCGGGCTGGGCGGTCGGGCCCCTAGCCCGTTGGCCAGGTCTATTTGCAGTAAATCGGGCAAGCCAATTTATGGACAAACCATGCCAAGTACACTGGGACACTCTTAAGGTGATTCTAAATACTTGAAAATGCTCCAGGAAAAGGCTTGTTATTCATATGTAGAAAGAAGCTTGATGTTATGGCATATCCCGATGCTGACTATGCAGGGTATCCTAATGATATGAAGTCCACTACGGGTTACTGCACTTATCTTGGTGGTAATTTAGTTACTTGGATAAGCAAGAATCAAGCCGTAGTGTCCAGATCAAGCGCAGAGTCTGAATATAGGGCCACGGTCCAAGCCACCACTGAATTAATGCGCATCAAGTCAGTCCTCAGGATTTACACTTATCAAATCAAAGCCCTATGATAATGTGATGTGACAACACTACAACAATATTCATTGCAAATAATCCTACCTTTCACGAACGTACCAAACATGTGAAGGGCGACTGCCACTATACCAGGGATATGATTCAACAAGGAAACATCAAGACAGAGTCAGTTACCTCAGAAGACCAGACGACTAATGTTTTTACCAAACCTCTCACCCGATCCCTATTCACCAGATGTATCTCCAAGCTGAGCATGATGGGCATCTGTGCTCCAGCTTGAGGGGGAGTATTAGAGTATAGATTAGAGTATAGTTGTTTTGTCTCCTTTTATATACTCTTCGCTTTTGTAAGGGCGTGTGTGTAAATGTTTCAATAACTCAACTCTTCTCTATATAAAGGAGATCTACTCTAATACAAGATAGAAAATTTTTCTCCCAATTCGTTCTCTAAATTGCACACTTGTGTTTGACCATGGACTTATCCAAGATAATTAAACCAAGCTCTCTTCACCGAGATACTTTTGCTTGGTTCTGTTGATTTGTTAACCGGTCATATTACAACGAGTTATTATTAACTTCGTCGATTAACGATTCATCAGCTCAACGAGAAGATGATTCAGAGGACAGTTACTATCGTAAATCAAACCTATTTAAAATATATATTGATTTATAATTTCGATCGCTCTTATCACTTGACTCCTAAAAGAGATTGATTCTCTACCTATAAGAACATCAATGGTGGGAACATCGTCAAGGGGAACTACGAGGCTAACGGGAGGAATATAGAAGGTGGCCGAAGAAAGGACATTTATCATCCAAGGTATCAAGTAGAAAACCTTTTAAATTATACACAAATCTATAATAACTGCTTCTGTTGAAGTTGTATCCCCAGCCACAAAATCTGTAAATGAATTGTGTCATATGCATCTAAAGCAAATGAGTCAAAAAAGGAAGAACATCCTCGGTAAGAAAAGTCTTCTGGGAGATCTTAATGCATCAAGTTGGAGTTCAATGAATACTGTATTTTTAGATAATAACAAAGAAAGCAATTATCAAAGCCGTTTAGAGGGAAGAAGACAATTGATTACATCTTGATTGTTGGGACCCTTCACAGGTCAGGTCACGTCTCTAGGAGATGCCAGATATATCTTGTCTATTATCGATTATTACTTCAAGACGGTTAAGATTTTGATTATGAAGCACAAGTACAATACATTCACAACTTTTAGATAATGAAAGATCTTTGTGAAGAATTACATTCAAAGAAAGTCAAGCATATGTACACTAGTAATAGCTTGAGATCCTTGTGAAGATAATGGCTTTCGTTTGTCAGTTATCAATGAGTTCCTTGATTAGGGTGCTGCAAGATACCACACTTTCAGGGATACACCACAAAAGAACGAAGGTGCACAATGAATAAACAAGATGCTTCAACAACGAGCACGATTCATGCTCCCAAATGCTAGTTTAATAGGCATACTAAACTGAATCTATGAATACAACTTGTTACTTGGTAAATCATAATTCTGCAATCGTTCAACTGCAAGACACCGCTTGAGATATGGTCTATTAATCATATTGATTATTATATTTGGTGTATTTGATTTTGTTGCATATATATTATCATGTTAGTGAAGGAAAGTTAGAACAAAGATAAAGAAAAGAGTTTACATGTTATGATATAAGGATATAAAATCTGATCTCCTTCTGAGCATAGTTACATTGTTGATACAA
Source organism: Ottelia alismoides (assembly GCA_037367405.1). NCBI lineage: Eukaryota > Viridiplantae > Streptophyta > Magnoliopsida > Alismatales > Hydrocharitaceae > Ottelia > Ottelia alismoides. The sequence goes on from JAZKJV010007862.1 coordinate 191,338, forward strand.
ATAGTAATTTCATGAGAATTTAAAGCTTTACACTAGGGTTGAGTCTGTTGATACAAGAATAAGTGATGATATACATAAATAAGTAGAGTTTTAATAGGTGTCGAGTAGTGATCAAGCTGTTGATCACAATATTTTTAATTAGGTTGATGCTAAGCAACGTAAATTTGAGCAACCAAATGAAAGGTCCCATATTATTGCTACCGATCGGGCTTACATAGAGATTCATCCTCCTTAATGATATGCTATTGAAGACATGTTGCATTTGCACTACATGTTGTTGAAGAGGTAGAGCTAGAGACGTCCACATACACTGAGGCTATTGTAAAAGCAGAATCCAGGTAACGGATTTCTGCTACTTGTAAGAAGATGAGTCTCTTCATAACAATTAAACATGGGCGTTTGTCAGGTTGCCAAAAAGGAGGAAATTCATTGGCCCCCTGAGTAATGCCTTGGTAAAGATATCTGTTGTTTGCTCTCTTGAACTAACATGAGAAGTATAAATCAAACCCTTCTGAATCATATCTCCAGTATAATGGCAGTCTACCTCAAAATGTTTCGTTCTCTCATGGAATGCGGGATTGTTGGCAATAAAAAGAGCAGCCTGATTGTCACATTGGAGGTGCATGGGAAGTGGCACCTCTATAGTCAGGTCAGTAAGAACAGATATGACCCACATCATCTCCGTGGTAGCTTGTGCCATAGCCCTGTATTCTGACTTAGCACTCGATCTGGCAACTACAGTCTGCTTCTTGCTCTTCCATGAAACCATGGAATTTCCTAGAAACACAACAAAGCTCGAGGTAGACTTTCTATCCTTTGGACATCCAACATAATCTGCATCTGCACATGTTGTAACTGAAAGAGATGTGCCACTGCTGAAAAGAAGTTTCATACCAGGTGAAGTCTTCAGGTATCTCAAAATCATATGGACTGCATCCATATGTGCCTGTCTGGGCTGCTCCATAAACTGACTTACTTTGCTCACAACAAAGGATATGTCGGGCCTGGTGATGGTCACATATAATAGCTTGCCAACAAAGCTCCATGTATCTGCTCTTGTCGACCTCCTCAGTGTCATCATCATATAGCTTCATACTTGGGTCAATAGGATTAGTGACAGGTTTGCAATCCGCCATGCCTATCTCTGAAAGAAGATCTGTAACATACTTCCTCTGGGTCATCACAAGACCTCGTTGGTTCCTTGCAAACTCCAACCCAAGGACGTAACGTAGATGTCCAAGATCCTTGGTCACAAACTGCTGACCTAGGAAGTCCTTAGCACTATGAATGCCCTGCTTGTCATCCCCTGTAACAATAATGTCATCAACGTATACAAGAATGACAATAGTACCTGTTAGATATTATCGTATATGGTTGTTACTTTATTTAACTCTATTTCCTTATGCATTATTTCCCTATGCACCTCTGTTTCCTTTTGTACTGTTTCACTATGTAACCCCACAGGGGTATTTGTGTAAGCTCTCTCTTAAGCACCCTAGGGTTTCGTCCTATATAAGGACCCCTAGACCTCACAGAATAAACACACAATTATCTTCTCTTATTATCTCCACATCATATCAGAGCAGCGGTCCTAGACCGATGGTCTGACCTAGCATCCCTCCGCCACCAGCCGCTCCTTCCTCCTGTGCCGTTTCCAGTGCTTCTGCGTACTCCCGGCTAGGGCTCCACGCGAGCCCTTGCGCCTCTGCACACTCGCGCATCTCCATCTCGCGCCCCTCCATCGCACGTTGCGCTTCTCCATCGCACGCTAGGGCTCCGCCCCTCCACGCCAGGGCTTCTCCGCCCCTCCGCGCCCCTCCATCGCACGCCGCGCTCCTCCATCACGTGCTAGGGCTCCGCCCCTGCGCCTCTCCATCGCGTGCTAGGGCTCCGCCCCTCCGCGCTAGGGCTCCATCCCGCACTCGCCCCCCTCTCCATCGCGCGCAGGCCTGAGGGCTCCTGCGCCTGCAACTCCTAGCAATCCAGCGCACCAGCGCCCATACCCTTGCAACCTGGGCGAGGGTCCTTGCGCCTGTGCCTGCTAAGGCCCAGTACACCTGCGCCAAGCTCACTACGCCTTGCGCAAGGGCTCCTTTGCATCTACGCTCCTGCAGTCCTCGAGGCAACTGTTGCTGCCGCCCTAAACCTCTTGTTCAATCTTGGTTTAGGGCGTAGATCCTTCACTACTCTACAAAGATGTGCAACTAAGGAGGTTCTACATATTAACTACAACTGCATCTGGGTCACTTTTTCTTGACCTAGAGACGCTATCATGACGTCAATCGAGACCAAGCCTATGTATCCTCCTTCTCTGATGATACAAGGCACATCTATCAAATTGAAAGGCTTCGAAAACTATGTTCTCTGGTCTCGATCCTTCAAGATATTTATTGGTGGCCAAAGAAAGAGTGCCATCCTCACAAGACTCCTCCTTCTATCACTGATGCAGATTATGAAAGCTGGTTTGTCGACAATTGCCAGGTAATTACTTGGATGACAAATAGTGTAGATCCAAATATTGCTGCCAATCTTTTATATAAAGATACTGCTAAAGCCATGTCGGAAAATCTTGAGCACACATATTCCCAGAAAACTACCAAATCTTGTCTTTCTGATATATACACAAGAATTTGGTCTACTAATCAAGAAGAGACCAGTCTAATTGAATACTACCGAACAATTACAAGCTTGTTTGAAGAACTTCTTATCTTTCAACCTGCATGCTGTGATAAGCAAGTAGGCGAACATGCTGAGTGGCAGGTTTACAGGTTCCTCTCAGGACTTCATCTGAAGTACAAAATAGCCAAAGATCAATTTCTTATGGCAGATAAATTACCTACGATCGAAACCATATTTCGTCGACTACAGGAACTAGAAGCTCCGGCTCAAAATTCTATGGTTCATCCTTCTACGGAGATAGCAACCCGCTATTCATCTGGGCACAGAGGACATCAGTCTTATCCCGGAGGCCGAGGTCGTGGCCGCGGCCGTGACTCTGGTTGTGGACGTGAATCTGGACGAGGTTGTGGTCGTGATTTCTCTACTGATCGTTACCCTGCATGCGTACATTGTGGTCGCATGAATCATCCTTCTGAGCGTTGTTGGGCTACATTTGGAAAGCAACCAAGTGCTCATAACACTTATGACGATGAAACACATGATACAAACAATGATACAACTAATCAGAATACAGATGGACAACTTACTCCATTCACTGCTTCTGAATATACTCGTCTACGACGACTTCTAAATGATTCTGATCCATCAACCAAAGACACGACTGCATCTGCTACTACTGCTAGCCATGCCACTACCTCAGGTACAATAGCCAACTCAGTCTCTGTTACCAAACATGCATGGATTATTGATTCTGGTGCCTCCACTCATCTAACGGGAGATGCCAGTCTACTCACCTCCTCTCGACCCTCTACCACTATAAAGAGCGTTCGTGTTGCCAATGGAGATCATTCTCCTGTAACTGCTGTCGGAACTATTGACTTCTCCAACAAACTCCGATTGACAGATGTGCATTGTGCTCCAGCTTTCCCTCTCAGTCTTTTATCGGTTCAGAAGCTATGTCAAGAGCTACATTGTCGTGTTATTTTTGATGAATTCTGTTGCTATTTTCAGGACATCCTGACGAGGCAGATTTTTTGTGGGGGACATGAGAGGAATGGCCTATATTACCTCAACAACACGTCTACTTCCAACTTTGCTGGTGCTACTTCCATCTCTGAAGACCCTCTTCTATGGCATCATCGTCTGGGACATCCTTCTTCCAAGGCTATCTCTATGATGTTCCCTGAACTATCTAACCTAAAACCCTTTGAGTGTGAAGCATGTCAGTTCGGAAAACATCATAGAGTTTCCTTTCCTGCTAGAACTGAGTCTCGTCGCACTACTCCTTTCTTCTTAATTCATTGTGATATTTGGGGACCCTGTCCGGTCAAAACAATTAGTGATCATAAGTACTTTGCTGTTTTTGTGGATGATTACAATCGTCTATCTTGGGTTTTCCTGTTAAAGGAACGATCAGAAATTAATATCATTGTCAAGAACTTCTTTCATTATGTCAAAAAATTTTTCTCTACTGCCATTAAAATCTTTCGTTCTGATAATGCTCTGGAATTTACTCAGAATGACCTGATAACCTTCTTTGCCTCCCAGGGAACCATACATCAAACTTCTTGTCCATATACATCCCAACAAAATGGGGTGGCTGAAAGAAAACTGAGACACCTTCTTGATATTGCGCGATCCTTACTCACTTATATGAATGTTCCCAAGATATATTGGGGCAATGATGTCCTCACTGTTGTTCATCTTATAAACATGGTCCCCTCTGCTTCTCTACATGGCGCCACTCCTTTCAACTTACTTTATCCCAAGGAGAAACCTTTCCCTTTACCATTACGGATTTTTGGATGCACAGCCTTTGTTCATAATTTTCATACTACTGATAATAAACTATCTGCTCGTGCTATCAAATGTGCTTTTCTATTGTATTCTCAAACTCAAAAAGGGTACATATGTTATAATCCTACCGGACATCGTTATTACGTTTCTCTTGATGTCACCTTCTTTGAACAAAACAACTTCTTTACTCAGCCAGTATCCGATATTCCACTACAGTTTCCTCCACCAATTGTGTACAAAAGAAGAACTGTATCCAATCCTGTTCATGTTCCTTTACCTATTCCATTGTTGCAGAAAACTATGCCATCCTCAAGTGCTCCCACCAATGCTGCCCCGGATAGTTCCCAGGAGCTTCCGATCGCTCTACGAAGAACAAAGAGGCAATGTACACTTCATCCAATATCTCATTTCACCTCTACTAATGGGTTATCTTGCTCCGACAAAAGATATGCAGATGCCATAATGACTATTTCTGTTCCCAAAGATCATCATAATGCACTACACGATGAGGGATGGAGAATGGCAATGAATGACGAAATGGAAGCATTACAGTCCCGAAAAATATGGGAACTTGTCAAACGCCCTCCTGGATGTAAACATGTTGCATGCCGATGGATCTTCACTAGAAAGCAGTCCCCTGATGGCTCTATTGATCGTTTAAAGGCACGAATTGTAGCAAAAGGCTTTACTCAAACATATGGGGTAGACTACTTCGAAACATTCTCCCCTATGGCTAGAATGGGATCTATACGAACTATTATCTATGTGGCTATTAACAAAGGGTGGCCTATGTTTCAGTTAGATGTCAAGACTCAAGAATGCATTTCTATATGGTGAGCTTGACGAAGAAGTCTACATGATACAACCCCCAGGTTACGAAGTTGAGGGGGAGTATGTATGCCGACTTCATAAAGCCGTCTATGGACTAAAGCAGAGTCCAAGAGCTTGGTTTGATAGACTAAGTACAGAGATTGGCACCATGGGCTTTCAGAGGACTACGTCTGATTATTCGATCTTTGTCAGGAAACGGTAGACTGGTATTGTCATTCTTGCTGTATATTTTTTTTTGAAGCTCAAAAGAGGGGGAAGCACTCGATGGTGATCACCCTAGTATATTAAGATAAAATAAAACGAAAACAGAAATTACAGAGAGCGCAAAAGCTGTACAAAAAACGGCCCCACCGAGAGGGCAGACACCAGCCATGGAACCCCCCCAACAGCCAAATTGACTAACCAAGGGACCAATCCTCCATTAAACGCTTAGCACGCAAATGATATTCTCCCTGTAGAACCTTTGATCTGAAAAAATTGCCTCGTTCCTCCCTAGCCAAATGCTCCACATCCTCGCGATTGGATCAAGAAGAAGCTTTCTCTCCCTCCCCCTAGAGTTGACCAAACTGGCGCACAAAGCAGGAACAGAGACAGCATCAATCCAAGGAAGGTCTGCCCAAAGCGCTGAAACATGGGCACAACCGAAAAATAAATGAGTAATAGTCTCCCGCTCCGCCCCACAAAGAACGCACGTGGAGTCAACATTCGGAAAGATAACAGCACAACGATCTCGAGTCAGAAGTCGGCCACGACGAAGCAGCCAAAAAAATACCCCTATGCGCTCAGGCAGCTTGAGGCCCCACAAGAATCGGCAATCACGCACCAAGATATCATCATCAGCAAGAAAGGTATGAGAGAGCATAATACGCCTTACGCGAAGAAAAAGAACCGTCCTTCCAAGCCCAGTGATCACGGCCAGCAGACGGACGCGGAGTATCAACAAGGTGAGCCAATAAAGATAGGTAATCATCCAGGCGCTGATCGGACAAGTTTTCCGAGATGAGAGGGCTCCAGCAACCGTGATCCCAACACGAGGCCACCGACGCGTCCTTATCCTCGACCAACGCAAAAAGACGCGGGAACAAGGAATTGAGGGCACCCCTTCCAGACCAGTCATCATACCAGAAGCGAAAGAAGTTGCCGTTGCCCAACACAGGCCTAAAAAAAGATCGATTTTGACGAAAAGCAGCCGTGACTCCATTCCAGAAAGGAGAAAGGGGGCGAATCTCATTACCCCTAAAGCCACCAATCTATTGCGCGCCCAGCAGTTCCCGCAAGACATTAATCATGAAGTTGTCCTCATTCCCCCAAACACGAGCAACCCACTTAAGAAGGAGAGCTTCATTAACCGACTGCAATTGCCTGATCCCCAAGCCCCCCAGCCGCTTGGGCCGAGCCACCACCTCCCACCCCACGAGGTGAACCCCCCTTCCCCCCTCCCCCTTGCTCCTCCACAGGAACCCACGCATACACCTCTCCAACCTCAAGCGAATCCCCTTGGGCAAAACGCGGACCGAGAAAAAATAAATAGGGATAGAGGAAAGTACCGCTTTTAAAAGGACCAGCCGCCTGCCCCTGGATAACAAAACCGCACGCCACCCCGCGAGGCGGTTCTCCATCTTCTCCACCACAATCTTCCAATCACGGATCTGAGTACGGCCAACCGCAAGCGGCAGCCCAAGATAGTCAAACGGGAGAGAGGAGGGGCTGGACCCCAAGATTTGAGCGCACTCCATAGCCTCATCCCGCGCCATTCCGAAGGGAACCACTTAAGATTTGGACGCGTTAATCACCAGGCCCGAGGCCTCACTGAACAAATGCAAAGTAATGGCCATACCGGAAACTTCTCCGGGCCCCCCCTCAACAAAGCATAAAGTGTCGTCAGCGAATTGAATAAAAGGGACATGGAACTCCCCAATATAGCACCCCCGAGTCAAGCCCGCCTCAGCCACGCCATCAATCATATGAGGGAGGACGTCCGCGGCCAGCACAAAGAGTAAAGGAGCGAGAGGACACCCCTGTCGCACCCCCCTTCTCGGCTGGAAGAAGCCCCCAACATGGCAACCGTTCAGCAATAAGGAAAGAGAGGCCGTGGAAACGCACCTTCTCATCCACGCAATCCACGTCACCGGAAAACCCCGCCGCCTTAAGACCGACCAAAGAAAGCCCCAGTCAAGGCAATCGTATGCCTTCGCAAAGTCAATCTTCCACAATATCCCCTTGGTATTGGACCGCCTCCACGCCGCCACAAGCTCCGAAGCCACTGCGAAACAGTCTGAGATATGCCGGCCACGGATAAAGGCCGCCTGCGTAGGCGAGACAAGCGCCGTCAGAAGGGGAGCGAGTCGCCTGGCCAAGACTTTAGCTATAATTAAATATATCCCGTTGGAGATAGATATCGGACGGAAGTCCTCAATGCGGTTAGCCGGGTGGGCCTTGGGGATCAGCACGATAAGAGCCTTATTAATCCTGTCGAAACCCTGATTGCCGTAGAAGAATTCTTGGGCCACCTCCAACACATCGCCCGCCACCAATTCCCAAAAATCGCGGTAAAATGCCACAGAGAACCCATCAGGGCCCGGAGCGGCGTCGGCGTTAAGGTCCCACAAGGCGTCTTTAAGCTCCACCAAAGAGAACGGCCGGATCAAGGACGAGGCATCCGAGGCAGAAATCGAGGGGGCCCCCCGCCCCAGCCAGCGCCAGCGGCGAGGTGCCCTGGAGCCAAAAGCATTCTTGAAATGATCGACGAAGGCTTCGCCCATCTCCGTGTCCCTAGTGAGGAGGGAGCCATTGACAGAAATAGAGCGGATGGAATTTAGTCGCCTCCTACGACTAGCGACACGGTGAAAGTAAGCGGTATTAGCATCTCCCTCCTTTAACCACCTCAAACGAGAGCGGAGGGAGCCATTGACAGAAATAGAGCGGATGGAATTTAGCATTCTTGCTGTATATGTAGACGATATGATTATTACTGGAGACGATGACCAAGGAATACTAGAAACCAAGGCTTTCTTGCAAAAAGTATTCATCACCAAGGATCTTGGACAACTTCGCTATTTTCTAGGCATAAAAGCCCTACGTACTAAGAAAGGCTTACATATGTTGCAAAGGAAATATTGCCTTGACATACTAACTGAGGCTGGACTACTTGGGTGCAAACCCTCAGGAATTCCAGCAGAGCCTAGAAAACACTCTGCATCAATTGATCCTCTCTTTGAAGACACTACACGATATAGGAGCTTGGTTGGCAAACTTCTATATCTTACAGTCACTAGACCTGATATATCTTATGCTGTTAACAGAGCCAACCAGTATATGGAGAAACCATGCTACAGCCATTGGCAAGATGCACTTCAAATACTTCGTTACCTAAAAGACTCGCCAGGACGAGGAATCTTCTATGGGGCAAATGGTCACACAAATCTGATTGCATATGCTGACGCCGATTATGCAAGCTCTCCTGAAGACCGTCGATCTACAACTGGACATGCTATGATGGTAGGAGGAAACCTGGTGAGTTGGAGAAGCACGAAACAAGCAGATGTTTCAAGATCTTGTGCTGAAGTTGAATATAGAGCAATGGCTCAGGCTACATGTGAGATCACATGGCTACTCACTTTTCAACAAGAACTAAATGTTGCTACATCCACTCCTATTCCCTTGTACTGTGACAACAAATCAGTTACCTACATTGCTACCAATCCTGTGTTCCATGAAAGAACAAAACATATTGAGATTGATTGTCACTTTATCAGAGATGTTGTACGAGGAGGGAAGATAACCACGCCGCATATTTCAACAGATCTTCAACTTGTTGATATCTTTACCAAGGCGGTAACTAAGAAGCGGCTTTCCTGGATAACTTCCAAGTTGTGCATGATTGATGAATATGCTCCAACTTGAGGGGGAGTGTTAGAGATTATCGTATATGGTTGTTGCTTTATTTAACTCTATTTCCTTTGTTTCCCTATGCACCTCTGTTTCCTTTTGTACTGTTTCCCTATGTAACCCCACAGGGGTATTTGTGTAAGCTCTCTCCTGAGCACCCTAGGGTTTAGTCCTATATAAGGACCCCTAGACCTCACAGAATAAACACACAATATTCTTCTTTTATTATCTCCACAGTACCTTTCTGGGTCTTCTGCCAAACAAGGAGTGATCGGCAGTCGATCGCACAAACCCCTGTTGCTCTATCAAGTCCGAGAGCTTCTGGAACTATGCTCTTGGACTCTGCTTAAGGCCATAAATAGCCTTGTGTAGCTTGCACACCTTCTGATACTCCCCCTCAGCAGCAAACCCAGATAGCTGCTACATGTAGACCTCCTCCTGTAAATCACCATAAAGGAAGGGATGCTTCACATCAAGCTGATACAGGGGCCAATCTCATGTCACATCAATTGAAAGAAGAATACGCAGAGTACAATGCCTAGCCACTGGAGAGAAAGTATCCTCATAGTCCACCCTATATGTCTGGGTGAACCCACATGCCACAAGTCTCGCCTTATAGCGATCCACACTGCCTTCCGTACGGTGTTTCATAGTGAACACCCATTTGCATCCCACAATAGACGCGTCAGCTGGAGCAGAAACCAGACTCCACGTACCACGTGACTGTAGCGCAGCCATCTCCTCCTCCATAGCCAAGCGCCATCGACTATCCTTCAATGCGTCCACATAATTCCGTGGAATTTCCATGCCAGATAGAGCCGTTGTAAATTTCTGAAAATCCCATGTTAGACTATGAAAGGAGACCTAAGAAGCCAGAGGGTAGAAAGCACAAGATCGCTTCTGCTTTCGAACTGCAATAGGAATATCCAGGTCATAAGGAACGTCCTCCATCTGTGAGCTAATTTCCTGCACAGATACATCTGCAGACCCATCGTTAGAAGCTATGTTATCAAAACAAACCCGGGGCTCCGTGGATGATGGGCGATGATCATGAGTAGAAGCAGTCCGGACTCCGATGAGTGTAGAACTTAGGTAGAGATGGAATAAGCGGCACATGTGACTGGGTAGTAAAAGGGGGTTGAGGAGGAGGCGGAGATGGTGGTGGTGGTGGAGGTGGAGGAGTTGGTGGAGTTGGTACAACAAGCACGGGAGGAGATAACATGTAAACTTCATCATCTGAGTTTGATGAAGCCAACCTATCACTTATAGGAGAGAAGTACTTCACAGACTCAAAAAATGTGACATCAACACTGATATAGTATTTTATGCGCAGAGGATCATAACACCGATATCCCTTTTGAGTCATGGAGTATCCAACAAACACACATTTGACAGCTCTAGGAGCGAGCTTGTCAAGACCAGGAGTCAACTGGTGAATAAAAGCAACATATCCGAACACACAAGGAGTGAGTGAGAATAACTCCTTCTCAGGGAAAGCTATGGAGAAAGGAATTTTCTCACCCAAGACAGATGACGGCATACGATTGACTAAATAGCATGTTGTGAGAACTGCATCACCCCAAAACGAATGTGGTGCACGTGACTCTGAATGAGAAGAGTCCGAGTGACATCAAGAAGATGACAATGCTTTCTCTCAGCAACACCATTTTGCTGAGGTGTAAGGACAAGATTTTTGATGAATAATTCCTCTAGATGAAAGAAAATGAGATAGATCACGGCTACAAAATTCCAATACATTATCAGTTCGCACAAACTTCACAAAGGTAGAGAAAATATTTTGCACTTCATTAATAAAGGTTTTGATCACATTCCCTGCTTCAGATTTATTTTTCAAGAGAAACACCCATGACAATCATAAAAAATCATCCACATCTACGAGATAAAATCTGTGTCCCTGGTGATCAGGCACACGACTCGGACCCCTAATATCAATATGAAATAACTCAAAAAGGGAGCTACTGCTCCGACTCTGACGACTAGGAAAGGCAGACCGATGATGCTTTCCCAACTGACAAGCTTCGCACTGAAAGGAAGAACTAGGTGAAATCTACGACAACATATGATACATCTTCTAAAGAGAGAGATGACTAAACCGGAGTTACAAGTGAACAGAGAGATTGATCCAAACGAATGAGAAGATAAGCCTGCATATGGAGTCCGGACCAGACGATAGAGACTACCCTGCTCACGGCCACACCCAATCACTTTGCCTGTAAGAATGTCTTGAAAAACAAGAGACGATGGGTCAAAAATAGCTTGACAGTGCAAATCCTTTGTAATCTGACTAACAGAAAGCAAATTCATAGAGAAATCTGGAGCATGTAGCACATTCTGCAGACGCATTGAAGGCGTCAAAGTGATCTCCCCCTATCCTGTGATCGGGGAATGAGTCCTATCAGCTATCACAACTGTTCTCCCTGGCGTAAACTGTCTATATAACGTAAGCTGATTTTTGTCTCCACATAGATGATATGTTGCACCTGAGTCCATAATCCACTCTGTAATGTCAGATCCATGACAGGATGTAAAAGCATAAGTACCTGAGGTGTTGGTCGTAGCAGAGGTACTGGCAGAAGCTGAGGCTGCCATATCTGAATGATCTCATGAGAATGGTGAAGCGGAACGGGGTATAATATCCTCAGTCGGGCTACGACGTGATCAAACCTCTGATCTGGAGTAGAAGCAGTAGAAGACTCAATCTGCTATGCAACGCGGGCTGATGCTGGGAACCCATGCTTGGAATAGCATGCCTACTCGATATGACCTGGACGGTGATAGATTGTACAGGGCTGACGAGTGCGACCTCCTCTACCACGAGGTTCGCATCCACGGAAGGTAGAATGGCCTCCTCTTTCTCGAGAGGCAACCATTTCCGAGGAAGTCTGACTAGAGGTTGTGGAAGAAATAGTAATCCTACTGAGCCTGCGGAACGCTTCCTCCATGGGAGGAATAGTTGCATCTACTAGAATCTGAGAACGAGCAGCATCATATTCAGGGTCAAGGGCTGTAAGGAATACCCCTACAATGGTAGCATTCCTACATGTCTTCTGTTGCTCTGGAGTTGTTGTTAGGGGCATGAAACTGTGTAGCTTCTGAAACATCCCACATAAGGACGTAAATAATGAATGCAGAGGATGTATGTTTTGCTTGATAGTGAATATGTCATGCTGGAGTTGGAGGATCTTCGTCTTGTTCCTCTCTTGAGTTACCGCGAGGATATCCCACATAGCCTTAGTAGTAGGCTAATGTAACACATCATTGGCGATCTCAATCGTCAATGTTCCTGAAAGCCAAACTTTGGCATGTGCGTCCTCCGCCTCCCATGAGGCGTTTGCTCCAGTCTTCTCCACCGGCTCTTCCTCGGTAAGAATATGTTTATTACCATTTGACTTCATAAGGCTCATGAACTGCATAGCCCAGAGCTCATAATTTGTCCCGTCCATCTTAACAATAGGCGCTGGACCTCTGAAAGCGTCTGTGGCGGGTACATTTACTTTGTTCTCAGACATGATGCCAGAGGTAGAAGACTAGGGCTTGTAAAGACCAAAAAGTGAATGTCTACACAGACATATGTGGATTTGAATGCATATGTAGACTTATGCACTCAAACCCGTAAACCGGACGAGAGAACCGGCGTCAGTGTGCAGAGAACTGCACGTTGAATCAACATGCATGAGACTGCACATGCAGCCTACGCACGGAGGTCACACGCGTGCAGAACTGTGCGTGCGAGAGCGTGCTGGGTTGTGCGCGCGAAGGCGCGCTGGGGCTGCGCACTGCACAGGAGCACGCATGGGCGCATGAGGGCGGTGCGGGGCCACGGGAGTGCGTTGGGGCCGACTCCTGGGATTGCCCACGGCATTGGGACGATGCAGGGCAGACGGGGGGGCGGTACCGGGTCGACGCGAGGGTACAGGGGTGCAAGGCAGGCACGCGCGAGGACGGATGGTTGGGTCTAGGGTTTTTGGATACCCGAGCTCTGGTCTAGGACCGCTGCTCTGATACCATGTTGGAAGAAAAAGAAGAGATGTTTATTCATGTAACCCTAGGCTCTCTTATATAGTGGAGAGACCTATGGATAAATTACATAAGATAGACATAAAGAAATAAAATAACTGGAAAGATACATAGGAATGAAGAAATATCTCAGTAATTAGCAATGAACTCGTGTTTACTACTTGCTTCCCCAATGGTTGATTTCTTAAAATCCTCATGGGAAACCATCCTCCTTGAGCCGGATATATCTATAGAATTGATTGTCTAATAAAAAACCTAAAGCATGCCAATGGTATAAAGGTCTTAAACCCTTGCTAAACAAAACCAGCAGTCGAGGGTGCACAATTAAGACCCATTTCAATCCCTTGGTGTGCGATGGTCATTAGAGAGAAGTTTAGGACCAAGTGCTACTACAAGGATATCGAGGCAACAACATAATTGACCCTTTCCCAAGTAATCTAGGTCAAGCCTGCGAATCGAATGGTTGGGTGGTGTAAGAAGAATTTGCTAAGGCATGCGAGTTGAAAAGGACATGCCCTATAGGCTTGAAGTTGGGTAGAGGCCAAGCCAAACCGAAGCAAAGAAAGTCATAGGTTGAGACCAGAAGCTAGGAAAGGTTGTAATGAGGTTGATTATGGTTTTGGCTAACTTTTAGAAGCACCGGATGAGGTTGGTTGACCAAATTGTTGGTAAATCGATAAGAAGACAAGATATGCCATTCTTGAACTACAAGACGGATACAAACCTAAATTATGGTTCTACGTAGATAAAAGGCGCATTAATCAGAAGTGGCAAAAAAATGAAGCAAGTCAACATAAAATTGAAGCATCACATAAAGAATATTAAGGCCCGCTCATTGTGCGACTTATTGAATATTGAAGTGAAATGATTTCCATTCATCATTGTTTTGTTTGAAAAATAAAAATGAATTTACGTTGAACGATTTGCATTTTTTTAAATTGCAGGATTGATATTTTTCGTCAACAAGTTATAATGAGAATCATATGTATAGTCCAAAATAAGATAAAGAATAAAGGAATAAGAAATTTGCAATGTTGTATAGGTCTTCCAAGTACGAAAGATGCAAGGATACAAGGAATAATCTAGGTTAGTGCATCTGTAAAAGGTATATCACATGATTCTTCCACTCCGAGTCAATGATGAAATAATATGTATTTTAATGATTCGGCCTAAAGAGAAATAGATTGGAATTTAATTCATTAAATTTTGGCTCGATTGAATTCCAAAATTGTTTAAATTAGACGTAATTTTACTCAGCAACTCTATTATTAGATTGGATATATTAATAGCCGCGGGATTGTAGTTTCCCTTATATCATATTCAAGCATCCATGGAATATGCACAAAATATATAGTTAATATTACTAGTGAATTAGAGTTCCTGATAGATAATAGAAATTAGACTTCTATCTGGATGGGATCCGTTGGCACATCTATAAATAAGAAGGGATTTTTACTCGACATATCCTATAAACTTTGCCAATTACCTCAACGACCTTTGAAACAATGCATTTCCCCACTCGACCCCGTAAATTTGCTCCGTCTTACCCCACAAGCCCTGCCGTCAGTTTTAACTTTATTTGAGTCAATTTCTTGGGTTAGTCTTGAGTTAATCTAACAAATGGAAATCCAACGGTGGATATCCCCTCCCCCGCCCTTCTTCTCCAACATCAGTAAAGTATGTGCCAACACCTTTCTTCCCTTGCGTGCAGTACGCATATGATCTGGATAATGTGCATCTTCCTCAGATACCCGCCAACCTCCTGCAGCTCCTGTTGTTGCCGATTCCCTAAAGATTGTTGAAGGATATGTGAAGAATCCTTAAGGGCATCATGGAAGCGTGAGAATCGCATCGTATGCGATTGAGAGCGACTAGTCGCACTAGTTGCTCGAGGCAACGGAATTTAAAAAAAAATTAATGCGATGAAACCACATGATCCAAGAATGTTTCTCGGATCGTTTCATCTAAACCACAAACAAGTATTAGGTTTACCTCTTGAAGCGTGGTTGCGATCGGGTCTCTAAACGAAAAGACCTCCTGTCTCAAGTCCGAACCGACGGAGGAGACGCTTGCGAGCGCATTGATGAAACGCATGCTTCTCGCAATCCATGTTGATGATCCAAGTGGTGAATCTCACGATCTTGTCACACGAGATCTGACATCTTCTTTACGAGCGAGGCACACCGAAGGAGACGGAGATCCACGAGCAAACAATCAACAGCATAACGACGACGCTCGACGATGGCGACTCTCTCTAGGGCTCCATGGTAGATGGCCACAATGAAAGAGAGAGAGGATGTGTAGAGAAAGAGAGAGAGAGAGAGAGATAGCATACGTTGTATCTTTTATTGTTGTAACTTAGAAGAGCAAGGGGCGTCTTTTCTTATATAGTATTTTGGGAGTCCATGGATTGTGATTCATGGACTACACAAAATCAATGGATGAGATTGATTTGTACTTCTTTCAATGGTCAAGATTTTGTTGTAAAAAACCAACAGCAATTAATTTATTTTAGATTAAATATATATTGAAAAATCAATACAATTCAATCCCAAAATAAATCAATCGAGCTTGGAAAATATGGAATGGAGATTGCCTCATTCCATAACATGGAGTGGACAGCCACCCTTTCCTAACGAGAGTTGGTGGCCATCCACCCTCCCAATTGGGAAGGGGCCAATCTCATGTAATCTCATGAGATTACATTATTCCATGGAAATCTCCAAGATTTACAACAACACTTGTTTTAAATTATTCTAAAATAATAATTCATAATTATTTTGAGAAATTTCCAATTTTGCCATTAGAAAATTGTGAATCACATTCACAACCCAAAATAAAATTTAATTAAATTTTCAATTAATTGTACAATGTTAACTGAATTCACATCAACATTCAATTTGTAAATGTTATTTACAAATAGATCTCTCTTATATATCATAAATCACATTTATAATATATGTGATTAATATGGATAGTGATATCCACATCATTCATATCTATGATAATTAAATCACATTTAATCATATTGGATCTCTATTCTCATATGCCCAAATAATATGAGCCACATTCACATTATTAAATCTTTGATAATTAAATGACATTTAATTATCTTAGATAACTCTCCTTGTAATATAAATCAAATTCATATTATTCATAATAATCAAATCACATTTAATTATCAATTTTCTCAATGCTTGGATACATATATCAACAATGAAATTATCCTTTAACTCTTTCAAGGATAATGTGCTTTCTCCGGGAATACTTGGAGATAAAGACAGGGCGATTGTATTGTTCCACGTATAGTAACTTGGATATTGAGATCACATCTCAAATCCATATCATACAGACCTCTCATAGATGCTTGATTAAATCAAGACCGCAAATTTAATCTTCTCATTGCATCTGAATCACATTCAGATTAATGTCCAACATTTGGACCAAGATCAGATCACTTCTCTACTGAGAGGAGTTACTAAAATCCAGACCTGTTTCATCACTTCCTAGGAATGGAAGCATCATGGTTATACAATCGTTTATGATCACATCACCCCCATTTATTCCTAATACCTGTACATCCTGCATACTGGAAGACCAAGAATAAACCCGAAGTTTTAGATCAGTTTTACACTGTCGACTTCAGAGTTTTATCATTAAGTTTCTCATTCGATCATTGGGAGTCAGTATCGATCATATGCTTTCCGAAAGCATACATTATACCTAGGTATTAATCATATATTTTCCAAAAGTATATATCAAACCTACAAATTCAGTCAAGCTTCCAAAGCAAGACAACTGTGCACGGAATTTGATTCTTCCCAATATATCATGAGTGAGCTCATGTCTTCCGGTTCAGCAATGAACCTGTATGATCCCTTTAAGAGATCGTATTACTCATATGCCCTTGCATGCACACCATTGCACCGGTGTATAGACCTTGGTTAGGTCATCAACATATTGGTTTGCCAAATGTACATACTCAGACATATAATAACACAACATTCTCCGGTCAGAGGATGCGTGCTTATATCGCGACAGCATACGATATAGACCTTTGGTTATCTCGATCTCGTTAAGTCAACTCTTTGACATAACTTATCTAACATCTCCGAATCTCTATTCCTATGCAGAGGACCTGTATCAAGAGGTCGGTCAGATATCAACCTTTAGATAAAAGGATTGCCATCTCCTTCTCAGGCGGGGGATCATCTCTTAATAATCATTTGACGGTGTTTGATAAGTCCTCAATCTAACTCTTTAGATATTCATCCAAGCATCATTGAATCAACAGCTATATGATCATTAAGATGGTCATGCCATATAACCCTAATTGTACTAAGGGACCTATTATGCAAATTATGTATTCTTCATTTCAGATCAGGGAATTATGGTCGCAATAACATTTATTGCATAATGACTCGTCGTGGGCTCGCATGTCTAACAATCATCTCATCCATGCCATCGGACCTCGGCTCCACCCCTCCATGTTCGAGCTCTATACGCCACCTCCATACAAAAGAACCAGCGATCACCATCGGGGGCCATTAAGATTTTGGGGGGTGAGACCCTGAAAGGTCTTCGATCACAGAGAGAAACACCACTATTACGACAACCATCTGTGGCAAACACCACCGACCCCTCACGCTACTCTCCAGGCGTAGGCAAACGCCTCCACCGCAGTGAATCTCTGGTCCATCTCACTTTCCCCGGTCGCTCTCCAGGCCCGTGAGAACGCAATCGCCACCACTCTCTAGTTGTAGCATCGCCCTCCAGCCACTGGCACCTCCATCCATCATCCCGATGCTTCTTTATACCACTGCGTGCCCGACGCCCCTCCTACGCGTGCCACCGCTGTCAACCTCCTCTCGTCGCACCTCCAGGGTTTGATTGTATCCCAGAACAAGAGGACGATCCTTTTCTTTTCCTATTTGCTTTCATTGCAACTTGCCCCGTCTCCATTTTGATTTTATGAATATAGGGGTGGGAGCTCGATCCGAGCCATGCTGGAGCACAACAGTACCATCGCCATCTATTCATCCAGTTGCCACATGTTTTTCTGTTGTGGCCCTGAGGATCTGAGGAAGAGAACGTACTTGGTCCTCTTTCGTGGTTACACATCCATGAGCAAATCCCTCTAAGGCGCTCCTCTTTCTTCCTTCAGGCACCAACAAGAAGATCATGATCCGAGCCCCTCTGCGCAACGCCCATCGCTCTTATCTCTCTCACCAGCAACAACCAGTCGCTAGAGTTTCTTCCATCCAAATAGAGATATAGTGACCTCGACTGAGGTCCTTCAAGCACGATTCTGACACTGTCCACTGCCATGCCATCACCATAGCATACTTCAGAGGACAAAATCACCCTATCGCACGCATCAGCACGCTAGAGCTGTAGCTCGACCCATGCACCTTCGGGTCAAGCAACCTCAAACGGAGATTAACCATCCAAGCTCTCTTCCTAGATAACGATTCGATTAACATTATCTGCGGACCAGCTTGAGGCGTCAGATTTCTGTGAAAGATCCAGATGCCTTGATCACTTCACTGCAACTTGCCCCATCTCCATTTTAATTTTATGAAAACTTTATACTTCTAACCCCTTAAGTCGAGGAGGAGCGGAGGTCAAGGGGAAGTGGATGGGAAGGGAATGTAAGGAGGAGAGTTAGGGAAGAAGAGGGATAGCATCTTTTGTAAATTTTCTAAAGAAAGAGGGTAATATGCACCTCTTTTTAACGGAATCCGATTAAATTTAACTGGCAAATGGATGCGGGATAACCACAGGGTTTGTGAGGTAAGGGTTAGCAAGTTTACAGAGTCGAGGGGGGAAATACATTGTTTCAAAAGTCGATGAGGTAATTGGCAAAGTTTATAGGGTCTGCCGAGTAAAAATCCCAAATAAGAAAGGATCTACAACCAGAGAGATCATACCCAAGGAAACCCAGCCACCACTATCTCTCTCTCACTCCAACGAGGAGACACCCAACACCTGCATTCTTCCTTTGGTGGCCCCATCCTTCCCCTCCTCTCGTTGGTGTTTGTGCCATCTTCTCCTTAAAGGAGACGATCTCGCAGCATGCAACAATATTCAAGATCTAATGCGACGAAACCGTAGAAGATTTGCCATGTTCAACTAGAGGAAGTTCATTCTACTTGGTGCGCTACTAAAAGGTGATTACCTGAAGGCACCCAACTTTGTGTCTCATCAATGTAAAAGAGTGCCAGAACTTGCATCTTGAATCTGTTTAAGAAAAAATGTTGCACCTCCTATGATAAATTTGTAGAATTGTTGTTCTGTTTTTTTATTTAGAATAGTTATACATTATGCAAATCTAACAAATTTACATTTTTTATATCAGAAATTTTGATTCCATTGGATTTTCTTCCATAATGCACTTGGACAAGATCTTTTTAGATAGGGTTCCCTAGATTGAGGTTGAAGGAGGCGTATTAAGGAATTTCAATGAAATCTAGGAGATATCATCTTTGAGGTGAACTTAAAAATGTTTGTGCACTGAAAGATGCAATACATGTTGGCATAGGTAATGCTCTCGTACACGGGGAACTCTATTCTTGGCATTTGCCCCTCTTTTGCCTCTACATGAGACATTAAAGAGGTATGCACAATGATATATGATTTTTCAATAGATTGGAACTAGATGTAATATCATCCCCAGCCAACACATAACAAATCAAAGTCCACCACCATTGCCAAGTTGCAACTTGCAATCACCTTTGATAATGGCGGATGGATGTTTTTCTGCTTAAAGAGAAGATGGAGATTAAGGAGGAGAAGCATCCCAACTTCCATGTGCCGATGGTCGACTGCAAATTCAGGATTAAATAAGCACCCATCCCCCATTAACTGGACAAGATGCTTCAGATGAGTGCCCACACCCTTAAACTGACTATAACTTTAGATGCAAATACTTACATAAATTGCTAAAGGCATAGAACATGATTTCATAAAATTAGGATATTTAAGAACTTAGAACAACAACTTTCCGTGAACTGATCTAGGATGTGTGCAGGTGTGGTTTAAAATAGTGCATGGAGACAGCAAAATATATCATATATCAAGAGCCCAAAAGTCTGAAAACTTCTAACCGGGGAGGAAGATGCCTCGCCATTACAACAATCCACGAAATTCTCCTCCACATATAAATTCAGAGAATTGTAGATCAAGGTAGGTAATATCCGTATAGGTATGGGCTACTTGTTGATACGATATATCGTCGATATATTGGCGATATATTGACGCCATGTTGTCCAAATCGGCCCGATATTGTGAAGGAAATGACCTTGGAAGGGCAATTGTAGCCATACCGGCGATATATCAGTCACCTGTCGATACCGATATATCACTGATATATCGCCGATATATTGCGATATGGCTTACCTTGTTGTAGATCATGTGCATGAACGCGATGCCAAATCATAGTAGGCAATATCACGATATATCAACGATATATCGATATCGACAGGTGACCGATATATCGTTGATGTGGCCGATATTTGTCTTTGGAATGCTATTTTCTTCACAAAATCGGTACGATATTAGCGATATGATAGTGATATATCGTCGATATATCGATGATATATCGTATCGACACGATACCGATACCAATAATGATATTACCTACACAGGGCCAAGACACCGAGACTAATATGGAATTATTAATCAAAATGGATTTCCAAACCAATTATATTCCAGCTCTCATGTGACTTTTCTCCTAGTGGGAACTCAAAGGCCTCTGCTAGCCAACATTATTTGAAACTAGTTAATTCAGATAAGTTGCATAAATTTATACCACATGGTACCCCTCTTTACGGAAAAGTTTGAGCACAGAGATACCACTTGCCCACTTGACGATTTGATCGATATCCTGATCTTCAATTTGAAATGTGTCTAACAAGTTCTATTGGCTGCAGAGTAAGCAACAAGTCTTATCACCAAATGTGGTGGCGTCACAACAAAATGGTTTGCGATCAATTGCAGTGGGAGTTATGTTGCAAACCGCGGAAGCAAACACACACAAATACGATCAAACAAGCACAACACAAACACGTGGATTTACAAGGTTCTTAGGCGGCGGCGATCGGTTTTCACTATGTGGAGAAAGAAGGAAATACAAAAGGTACAGAGAGCCATAACCCTAGGGAGTTTTATAGTACTCCCATATAGACAGATCCTTGAAAAACAAACCAATCAATATACCCGAATACAAATAAAACCGTTCCTAAAAAAAATCGTCGGGGGCGCTGCCCCCACACCCTCATGGGGGGGAGGGGAGGGAGCGCACATGTTCCCCCTAGACCCCCTACCTAGGCTTGTTGACCGGGCAGTGAGGCCCTCATCTTATTGGGGTATGGTACAGCATGAGGGGGTGCATACATGGTTCTTCAACCTAGGTCAGATAGTTAGGATTCAAGGCATATCGACAATCTCCACCTTGAATTGAATTCCCTAAAAAGATTTGCCAAGCTTCATTGTGTCGTCGCCAACCCCTCCTTGAGGCTACTACCAACTGTCGGCATTGAGCAAGTCAAAACACTGTTTGAACTTACTACCAGGACATGCCTTTGTGAGCATATCGAATGTTCTATTGTGCTGACTTTCTTCACCTTGATCCTCTTCTCAGAACGAATGAAGTGATATCAGATATCTATGTGCTTGGTCCTCTCATGATGCACATGATCTTTGGCTAAGCATATCGCACTGAAACTGTCGCAATATACTATAGCCTGATCCTGTTGTAGATCGAGATCTCCAACTAAGTCCTTTAGCCAGATGCTTTCTTTGCGGCCTCTGTCAAAGCTGTGTACTCTGCGTCTGTGATAGACAAAGTAACTGATGACTGCAAGGTAACCTTCCAAATGATGATCGAATTCCCCAAAGTGAAGACATAGTCTGTCATTAATCTCTTCCTATCGACATCTACAACATAGTTTGAATCTAAATATCCAGCAACCAAATACTTTGAATCACTTCTGTAGATGAGGCCAATGTCTGATGTTCCTCTCAAATAATGGAAAATCCGCTTGACTGCATGCCAACTCCTTCCCTGGATTACCCATGAATCTACTAACAACGCTCACAACATGAGCGATGCCAGGTCTTGTGCATACCATAACATACATAAGACTCTCAACTGCGCTGGCATAGGGAACACGTGACGTGTTTCTTCTCTGTGTCTGACTGATGTGTGAGATGAATATTTGTAGTGGATGGAGTATCTAAAGGCTTGGTTGTAGACATCCTAAATCTCATTATAACTTTCTCAACGTAGTTCTTTTGAGATAAGAAAAGCTTCCCTTCTGCACAATCTCTAATGATCTAATTCTTTAAAATTTTCTTCGTTGCACCAAGGTCCTTCATGTTAAACTCTGAACTAAGGAGCTTCTTCAGATCATCTATGGTACTCTTCTACTTGGCAACAATCAGCATGTCGTCGACATACAATACCAAATAGATAAAGGATCTATCCTCCACCTTGTTGTGGTAAACACAACAATCGTATGGGCTCTTGTTGAACCAATGATCAGTTATGCCTTCACTGCCTGAGATTTTTGTCTTTTTCTTGAAGACCTATTTGCATCCAACGACCTTCCTCCTCTTGACAATTTGACAAGCTCCCATGTCTGATTCTTGTGAAGAGACTCCATCTCCTCACCCATATTAGCAATCCACTACCCAGATTCTTCCCCAGTTATTTCCTCCCTATAAGTGAATGACTCTGGAGACTCTTCCTCCTCCGCAACCTGTAGTGCAAATGCAATCATGTCTTCAAATATGTATCTTTGCGGTGGATGTATCTCTCTATGGGATTGATCAGTAGCAACACTTGGTTGCCTCTCCTCTGGTTGCTCAGCTTATTCAGACTGTTCAACAACATCCTGATCAGGAGTGGTGTGATCAACTACGTGATCACTACTTGGTGTCAGATTGAACTCCACCTATTCGAGCACATCATCACATGTCCATGCATTAACAGACTCACTACTCGGGTGAAGCATTGAATTCTCATCAAAGATAACATTCCTGTTAACAATAATTTTATGCTCAGAAGGGGGTCAAATTCGGTACCCCTTTACTCCTACCTCATAGCCTGTAAACACTCTTTTCATTGCCATTGGTTCTAACTTTCATTCACTAACATGATAATAGGCAGCACAACCAAAGACTCATAAAATAAAATAATTAGCATGATTACCACACCATACCTCCATGGGTGTTTCGCAATTAATGGCAGATGCAAGACTCCGATTCACCAAGTAACAAGATATATTCACAGCTTCCGCCCAGAATGCTCTATCAAGTTCAGCATTAGAGAGCATGCGCATTGCTCTCTCCAGAAGCATCATGTTCATTCGTTCTGTAACTCCATTCTGTTATGGCATATCTCTGATGGTGAGGTGTCTTGCAACACCTTCTTTCTTGCAGAATTCATTGAACTCTAATGAACAGAACCCCATCTCGTTATCTGTACGAAGACGTTTCACCTTCTTAGAAGTTCAATTCTCCACCGAGATCTTCCATTGCCTGAATGTCTGAAATGCATCGCTCTTGTGCTTCATCATGTATATCCACACCATCCTAGAGTAGTCATCAATAATAGATAGAAAATACCTGACATCTACCAAGGATGGGACATGTGCAGGGCCTCAACAATTATCATGGATGTAGTGGAATGTCTCCTCCGTCTTGTGGATAGCTTTACTGAATTTCTTCTTGTGTTATTTATTGAACACGCAATACTCACAGAACTTCAGGTTAGATCCCTTGAGATCCCCGATGAGACCCTTTTAACTGCAGATATTCATCTCCATCTGAGTCATGTGTCCCAACCGCATATGCCACAATTCTGACTCTGATCTCACAGCTTGGGACTCCATTGCAACCGAACCTGTAACTGTAGACCATGCACGACGTATATCATCTTCTGCTTGTTGCCATTGATGACAATCACCTCGCTTTTGGCAACTAGCATGAATCCACATTCAGTGTTGTACCTTATCCTTTAGAGTCCAAGACTTCAAGAGATATCAGGTTCTTCCTTAGATCAGGAAATGGCGTACTTTTGTCACCGTTCTCACGATCCATCATGCATCTTGATCTTCACATAGTCAATCCCTACACATCATTTCCCATGATGTCCACCATCTATCTTCTCATAGGTGTAGAACCAATTTTCATTGGGAGTCACATGGTAAGAACAACCTAAATCAAGAATCCATGTGCTACCTGTCGTCTTCTGATATGTGACGGTGAGAACCAGATCATCTTCGGAATATACGCCTCCATGAGCCACAACAACAATCGTATCTTTCCCTTTCTTCTTTGGGCAGTCCTTCTATCAATGTCCAGGTTTCTTGCAGTAATTGCAGAGCATTGTGATTCTTCGACTTGAACTTATGTTCTCCCTTCTTCGCGTAGCCAGAAACGGCATGACTCTTTTCATGAGTCACAATCAAACCTGCAACAATAGAGTCGTTCCCGATAGCCATATGCCGAAGTTCACGCGTATGCATACTCGCGTGAACTTCCTCTAGGGTTATCGATTCTCTTCCTACAATAAATGATTGATCAAAATTCTCGTACGATTATGGAAGAGAAACCAACAAAATCAAGGGAACATCCTCATCTTCAATCTTAACCAAGGCCTTAAATGTCGGTTTCGGTCACCATTTCGGTATCGACCAAAACAGAATTTCGATGGAATTTCGGTGGAATTTCGACTGAAATTTCGGTCATTTTTTGTACTAGGACCCCCATATTTCGGTCATTTCGGTCATTTCGGTCGAATTTCGATTTCGACTGGATATCGATATTCGATAGAAATTCGACTGAATTTCGCTGAAATTTGAGGCCATGATCTTAACATCTACGTTCTTAAATATGTCAACCATGTATTTAAGAGATGTACCTTCCTGCATACGGAAAGAGAACAAACGTTGCTTCAAGGGCAACTTATTGGTCTGAGACTTTGTCATGTACAAACTTTCGAGTCTCAATGACAGACCGACCGCGGAATCATCATCGACAATCTCCGTGATAATCTCGCCCGCCAAACATAACATAATCCTCGAGTGCGCCTTATCTTCATGCACCATCAACTCGAAGGGTTCGAGTGCCTTCACATGCTCCTGATCCAACCAGATACCCTGTTGTTTCGGAAGGATACACATCTTAATCTAGCATAGACTGAATCAACTCTTCCCTGTGAACTTCTTGATCTTCAGATTGTGCGACACCATCTTGTCGGATGATTCTAACAAAACTCGAAGCTTTGATACCAGTTTGTTGCGGATTACGAAAGCAAATATGTACAAACACGATCAAACAAGCAAGACACAAACACACAGATTTACAAGGTTCACCGTAACTGGGCTACGTCCTTGAGCGGTGGCGATCGATTTTCACTATGTGGAGAAAGAAAGGAATAAATAGGATACAAAGAGCCCTAACCCTAGGGAGTTTATATAGTATTCTCGTACATACTGATCCCTGAAAAATAAACAGATATATATACCTGAATACAAATAGAACCACTCCTAAAAATTTGCGACGGGGTCGTTGCCCCCACACCCCCGTAGGGGGGGAGGAGGGAACGCACATGCTCCCCCCTAACCCTCCCTCCCCAGGCTCGATGTCTTGTCAGTGAGACCCCTTGTATTATTGGGGTATGGTACGACAAGAGGAGGTACATATAGGGTTCTTCAACCGGAGTTAGATGGTTAGGATTCAAGGTGTATCGACAAGTTCGATGGTTACCAAGATTGTTAAACATTGAGGTATGTGCTACTTTATTTTTTCAAAAAGAAATTAGTTGCAAGTTATGCAATACACAGGCTTTTACAACATTCCATTCGTATTGTCTCCTAGTTTCTTTTTAGCCATCATTTGTGTCAACCACCTATCTAACATGCTCTTTATTATTACTTAGAATGATGAAACCAGAAAGATATACAATTCTCAAATTTTGGTGCTGATCAACAACTATCCAAGTGATTTCAGAGTAAATAAAATTCCCAAAATCTTTAGTTATTAACTTATGCATGATCCAACTGCCAAAACATTTAACGGATCATAGGCAATCTATCCTTCCTAGAACACCAAAAATTCTACTGCTGCTACCTCAGCGGCTTTCACAGCTTCATCCAATCACCAATTACAATCCCCCCAAATATCCTACTTCCCGAATCACTTCCCAATCTGCAAAGAACACCAAAAAAAACCCCAAACAACACACCAACTTCCCCTAAAAAGACCACTCCAAAGAGCTCAACGAACAAAACCTTCCACCAAGTACCCAAATAGGGATGCTGCCCATCTCAAATCAAAGGGATTTCAGCATGAAATCACCACCCATATCCCAGAATTCCGTGGAAAGAAGAACAAAAGTACACATCCGGAGCACAAACGCTACTTTGGTGATGGAAACAAACCAAAAATACGAGAGATTTTGATAGATACCTGTTGATGAGAGGCGGAGGAGCTATGTGTGCGTGGAGATCCATTGCATTTGATATGAAGATTGGGGAAGCAGTACTTTTTAGGTACAAGTGATGAGAGATATTTCCAGCTTTTGGTAGCTTTCACTGTTCTCTGCCTTCGTGAAGGCGCGGTTTTTGGTCTCGTGTGGTGGTATGGGCGTTCCTATCCTATCAGCTGTCTCCCACGTGACCCCTTGCTCTTTATCCGTACCCTTTTTACTCTTTAGCACTTTTACCTTCAAATTTTGTTTATTTGCGATGATACTCCTGTAAATTACCAATTTTGTGTAAACGTCCCTTTGCCATGGCACTCCTGTCATTTTACAACCACAAAGAGGGAGCCCAATCTGATGTCCTTGCATTTTAACGAATTTCCAATCCCATGGGTCTCTTTGGTTAGTGGGATGGATGGATTGGGGTAACCTCCTCGTAATAGTAGTTGTTTGGATGGTTATGATGGTTGGAGAGAGTTGAAAAGAATGCAATGTGATGTCACATTGATTTACGATGGAATTCCAACATAAGAATACAAGGGGTAAACTTGATTACCCTGAGGTAACCTGATAACCAAACGGACCCCATAAGAATGGGCAAGGGGCAGATCAAGATAGGAGGAAGGGAGGGCCTCCCCAAGTAACCTCCCGACAAGATTGAAACCAAAGTCTCCCTTCTCACTTATCGAGGAGAACAAGCTATTCTTTGTAGCATTCATCTTAAGGCTGAGATCCCATAAAAATCATCCATAATGCTTATACTCTAGCTCGCAACGAGGAATCCGAGCGCCTGCAAAAGAAGAGTAAGTCATATGCATAAACGATATGACTAGGGGCAACCATAGGCCCCCTGTCCCAAAGGCTTCAAAGACTCGCCTCAAATACCATCTCAACAAGATGAGAAAGAGCGATTCCGTCGTAGTGTTGTGAAAATAAGAAGTTGTCTAAGAGGTGTTATAAGAGTGTGGGTGGAGGCTATATGTGGAGTAAAGTCAACGTCTTAGGGGCCCAAGGGAGCTGATGCAGATGGCTGGTGGGAGTAAATGACATTTAGGGGGTATTCAGATCAGTAATAAGCAGGAATAAGAATGGGGAATAAGGAGAATAAGGGCCTATTCTATGTTTGGCTGGAGGATAGGAATAAAGAGAATAAGGTGAAATAAGGGTAGGTAAGGTGGGATAAAGATAATAATAAGGGTGAAATAAGATGGAATAATGAGGAATAGTCATACCACTGGAAACCGTGTCAGGAGGAGAATTCGCCCCTTATTCCGAGGCTAATTCTCCAACCAAACACACCCCTAGGGTTTGTTTGGTTATCAGGGTATCGCGGGATAATCCGATTTATTCCCCTACATTTCCGAGTTGGAATTCCATCAAAAACCAATGGGACATCACATCACATTTCCTATTCCCACCTTCTTCAACCCTCATAACCATCCAAACAGCTATTATTCACATGAGTTTACCCCATCCAAACTCATCCAGTAACCAAACCGACCCTTAGGGTCCGTTTGGTTACCCGATTACCCCGGAGTAACCCGATTTACCATAATGCATTCATGGGTTGGAATTCTATCATAAATCAATGTGACATCACATCAGATTCCTTATTCCAACCCTCATAACCATCCAAACAGCTACTATTCACATAAGGTCACCTCACCCCGCATCATCCTATTAACCAAACATACCCTAGGGGCTCGTTTGGTTCAAGGGTTGAGGTGGGTTGGGATAACCTCCTGTGAATAATAGCCATTTGGATGGTTATGATGGTTGGTAAAGGGTTGGAATAAGGAATGTGATGTGATGTTACATTGATTTGTGATGGAATTCCAATACAGGCACGACCTAAGAATACAGGGGGTAAATCGGGTTACCCCTAGTGTAACCCAGTAACCAAACGAGCCCTAGGGGTTGTTTGCATGAGGGATAGGAGGTTGTTATCTATCCTTATTCTTCAAATTTGCTATCTCTTTCAGTGGGAGAACCAGAAATTTATCTGAGGGGGGTCAGGTTTTAAGTCCTTATTACTAAAATCTTGATGATTTTTTTTAAATGAATAGCAAATAATGATTGATTATAACGCTTGATTATGACAAAGAAGATGTGAAGTAATGAGATTTTTTCACGTATAGAGCAAGCAAGTCCTAGTTATATGAATATGCAATAACATAAAGAGTACTGTATGTTAGCAAATGGTAAATTTATGTCCAGATAATCGTATAATATATGTATTTAAAACTGAAAACATACATGATATATACTATATATTTTTAATAATTACGTTTTTATCTAAGATAATTTAATATCAATGCCTTCTGTATTGAATATATATGTAAATATAAAACTATAATCACTAAGATAATATTCGATACAGTACTTTTTTGACATTTGAAATAGTTGTACTATATGTTAACCAAAATATACGATTTAATAAAACATGAGTCAAAAGTTAGGATTTTAAGATGTTTTCTAATTCAACAATACAGATTAATTTGACCAAAAACTACCTTCTATTTGATTTAGATTATAAGAGGGAGATGATCATAGTCATTAGGACAAAGAGCTCAACCAAAAAGATGATCATATTCCAAATTGATTCTTTAAGTATTGATTTATTCAAAATTTTAAAATTTATTCATGTAATTAGGAATAATTTACTGTTTAAAACAACATTAGTATAGAGGTTTGTAAAAAAAATTGATTGAGAGATTAACCTATCTTGAACATGACTAAAAAATTACATATTAACATGACTTCAAAAGTTTGCATTCCTATAGTTTATAAATAGCTTCCATTAAAAACAAGAAGATTTAATAAAGAGAAAACCATGCCATGATTTACCATGAAAACCATTTTAGCATGTGTATGTTAGGTTTTCTCTTCTGAAGAGCCATTGATGACACATATTGTTAGATACTCTGATTTATTATAGCCGCGAAAGAAAAGAAGAGAGGATGATGTGAGCAGTGGATGTAAGCACATTGCCAAATATGTATAAATTATTATCTTGTTTGGTTGTACATTATTCTTCATTATCATTAACTAAGAGCGTGCCATTGATTCGATCTATTCTCGAAGTATATATGAGATCGGAGAGTGAACTGGAAATCTTGCCGAAAGGTCGGATCGAGTTGAACTATGAAATTGATAGAATCGGTTCAACTGGATGATGACATCATCATTCTTAAAAATAAGATTGAACTGAACAAATGAGAAATACATGGTTGAATCGACTGATCGAACCAGCATGGATTAAAGCATGTATAAAATACACACTTAGGTATAGTTAAAATCAATATAAATTGCATAGTTAATGTATGTATCTTGTAGTATATGTAAAATATATTTTTAGTATGCTTCATTAAATGTTATACATATGGATACATAAAATATTTAAACAATGTACTCAATAGAATAATAATAGTTTAAGTCATATTTAAATTCTATTTAATATAAGAACTTGTGATGGAATAGTTAGTTAGAGATTTCTTATGGGTTGTTGAAGGTCATGAGTTCAACTCCCAACAATTGTATTGATTTTGAATAAAGTCAAAATTAATTGCAGTTCAATTTTGGTTGAACTGGGTTACACAGAGTTCGAAAAAATCAATTAAATCGACGATTGAAATAAAAAATTAGACATTCGGACCGAACCGGTACAATCTGATGCAGGTAGATCTATGTAGTGAAACTCGCAACAGCAGATCCACCGCAGCAATTTTATATGGATCCAGATGCAAATACAAGGTGCATGTGTGTTAAACTACCAACTTTTTCAATTTTTTCAGGGGCATGGATGTAAGTTCCCTATTGTAGAGATAATGATAGCCAAAATGGCCCCATGCAATGGAGTTGTCTCCATCAAGATTACATTATCTTGGCAGTTTAGGTTGCATAAACATATTTAAACTCCAATTAAAAAGGTCACGCCATTATTGTTAGGATGAGATTAATACATCACGTGCCACAATACGGTATTTTTTCATTTTCAATCCCACATTCCTAACTTTCAATTCTTTGAAAACACAAAATTTTTAGAGTTTCTCAGATGTTGTCACACCACACGCATGCAAATGGATGTCATGATACATTGCATGTGCTGTCACTTAAAATGCAGCTATTCATTTTAAAATCTGGACGTGGTAATGGAAACATATATCTTGCGGATGTTAATCGATATTCTTAAATATAAATACAGATATGGAAATTATAATAAGAATTTAGATAGTGATTATTTAACAAATGCTTCCTATCACATATATTAAGAAGAAATGATTCATTTGATTAAATCAAAATTACATAAACAACAAATACACTCATAAAAAGGATAGCAATTCGCTAACTTAAATAAATTATAAAATAAATAAATAAATGTCATAAAAATATGTATATTTTTATTTTTGCATGTAAAAAAACAAAATACCATGTGCAACCACGTAACATAATTTGATATATGTTTGTACACAGTGATATATGTCTATTCAATACGCACATATTATGCGTATCCATATCCAACAAAAAAACATATAACCATAAGTATATACATACATATATATACATATTTAAAAAATGGCATATGTATCAATAACTATATCTGGAAAAAAACTCGTATTCTTATCCGTATCACATCCATCAAAATAAATAATGCATATCCGTATCTGCTTAAAAACAAATATGATGTTGGGGATATAGATGTGTTCGTATACAATTGCATCCTTAATATCGTAGGATGTAGTTACATATGAGGCCATATTTGGTTGTGGAATAAGGTTCCCTAATCTTGGGATATCGGGAAAGTATGCCAATATTAGATGGTCATATCATGATTATATACATCATCCATTACATTTTTGTTGATAGTATTTATCAATCTCTTATCCCTCAAATCAACCAAACAATATAGAGGGATAGAGGGATGACCACATTTATCCATTATTCTTCCTGATTCTCTACATGGATTTATCGATTATGTTGCATAAACATTGATATGGTGGTAGATGAATACGGATTATCATGTTGCATCACTAACCATGTAGGATGTGTGTAACGTCCCGTGCTCTAGCCCTTGTTCGTAATGGAGGATTACTGGTCCAGACAATCTGTTGGGTTTGAACCCAACTGAAATCTATGATCCCAACACGAAATACTTAAGCCCGAATTGTTTAGTAGTAGGCCCCACTACTCATAAGCTACTATCACATTTTGTAATTATTAGATGTGGTACTATATTTTGGGTACGACAATCACCCCTATTATATCCACAACGTCCTAGTTATGAAATGGCTCATGATCCATTTCCAGTAAAAGTAGCGGCTTCACCTCTTGGATAGCTCTTTCCTCCTAACTATGTGGTAGGGTTAGCTCCACCTCTTGAGCAACCCTTCCCACTACTAGAGGGAATCTGCTATGATACTATCCGTAACTTCTTGAGGCTTAGACCTAGCCGTTATAGGGAATTACTGGCCCAGACAACATGTTGGGCTTGGCCCAAACTGAAACCCTTGACCACAACCTAAAATGCTTAAACCTTGGATGTCTAGTAGTAGCATCCACTACTTCTAAGCTGCTATGAAACTTTTGTGATTACTATATGTGGTACTATGTTTGGGATGCTACAATATCCACCACTTGTGTTTGCAATGTCCTCGTTTCGTAATGGCTCATGACCTATTGCCAGTAATAGGGGCATCTTCACCTCTTGGTCGTGTAGTCATTTTCACTATTAGAGGGAATCTGGTCTGATACCCTCTGTAAAGTCTTGAGCTCTATACTCGCTCTGTTATGAGGGATTACTGGTCATGACAGCCTGTTGGGCTTGGGCCCAACTGGAGTCTATAACCACAATCCAAAATGATTAAGCACATGTTGTTTAATAGTATGTCCCACTACTCATAAGTTACTATCACACCTTGTAAATTACTAGATGTGGTACTATATTTGTAGTGCTACAATCACCCACACTTATATTCGCAACGTCAACGTCATCGTTGCGCAATGACCCATGACCAACTCCCAA
Organism: Ottelia alismoides; assembly: GCA_037367405.1. NCBI lineage: Eukaryota > Viridiplantae > Streptophyta > Magnoliopsida > Alismatales > Hydrocharitaceae > Ottelia > Ottelia alismoides. The sequence continues at coordinate 224,022 of JAZKJV010007862.1, forward strand.
CAATAGTGGCAGCTTTTCCTCTTGGGCAACCTTTTCCTCCTAACTCTGGTAGGGTGACTCCTCCTTTTAGGAATCTATTTCTACTATCAGAGGAAACCTACTCTGATACTATCTGTATTGTCTCAATACTTACACACCCACTATTATGAGGGATTACTGGAACAGACAAGATGTTGGGCTTGGCTCAACCGAAGCCCTTGACCACAACCCAAAAATCTTAAGTCCAAGTTGACCAGTAGTAGCCCCTACTTATAAGGTACTACCCCATTTTGTGATTAGTAGATGCGATACTATGTTTGAGGTGCTACAATGCGGTTACATATGAGGTCATGTTTGGTTACTCGAGATAGGAAGATTTTATCTCGGGATAAGCTATCCCAAATTTACATTAGTAACGATGTAATTAACCCATCCATTATGCATTTTTACATCACTTGTCCATTCCTTATCACGACATAATTAACTCATTCATTATGCACTTTTTACGGTATTTGTCCATTCCTTGTCCATGAAAACAGTACAGGGATAAATCACATATTCCTAATCCATTATCCTTCGAATTTCAAGTTACCCCTTACAAAATAAAGGGTGGGTTTATATATTTCCCAATGAAAAGGTATGGTATTATCTAAATCAAGGTTCTATTATTTTTGTAAGAAAATAATAATTATTTTTCTTGAAAAAAAACGTAATTATTTATCTTGAAAATAATAATGTTGCGAGTGGGATTTGAACCCACGCCCTTTCGGACCAGAACCTTAATCTGGCGCCTTAGACCAACTCGGCCATCTCAACTTGTCAGCTTGTAGCAAATCTTCTCATATATAATTTACGACTGCAGTTAGCCAAGACCAACTAAAAACGTGCAAATCCAAATTAAATTATAGCAAATTAAGGACAGCCCTTTCTCTCGTGGTCGAAAACCAATGAAAGCACTCCCAAGCACAACCATGTGCACTTGATTGTTAACACCATCCCCTGCTTTGTACTAATCCCAGATCATGACGACGGCGATGACCGCGACACCGGCGAGCACCGCGAAGAACTTGAAGAAGGGGGCGTCGAAAAAGCACGGCTTCTGCGGCCTGTACCCCTTGGCGATCAGGTGGTTTATGGCGACGTAGATGAAGACGCCGCATGCGAGGCCCATGGTGATGGCGTAGATCCAGTCTGCGGTGCGGCCCTGCGTGGTGGCATTGATGGCGATGCCGATGCCTACGCCGACGGGGCTGGACACTGCGAAGGCGAGGGAGTAGGCCATGGTGGTGAGGAGGGGCCTCTTGGGGAGCATGCGGAGGAGGGCTATGCCCATGGCGATCGCCGCGAAGATCTTGTGCAGCGATATCGTCCAGAGGTTCCTCCATGCACTTGCCTTCGTATCTGCATGGCATGAATAAACCGTGATCACAGACGAGATCAATATTTTTAATTAACTCTCTAACGATGAATCGAAACTCTATTAATTATGCTTAAATCGTTCGTACGTACTGCCATTCTCCGACATGGAACTGATGGTTTGCTAAACAACTTCTTAAAGAAGATGTTCGTATATGAATACGTACATTAGCCTGTATACGTATTGGTCTGAACCACACATATTTTGTATATGTATTCGTGTAAGTGTGATTACATTGCCGTTTAGTCAGTTCAATTATTTAAAGAGTATCGTTTGCTTGTTGTAGCCCCTGCTACAATAGACTGCTGTAGTAGGGGCTACAACCGTTCGATCGCCTCTCCCCTCGAGATGCACGTCCACAGCCTCGATATGCACGCCCACTATCCCGACCCCTATGAGGGTCGTTGGATCCTCATCCGACGTTCCTCGTGCATTACAGCTTCTGCTGTAAATGCTGGATACAACAGACGATCGATTCCCTCAATTATTCCATAGCCAACCCTATACTGAAAAAACACTATCATTAAGATCCCCATTCTTCTAATGCCAAGCATCTCCCTCTCCCTTTTCCCTCCATTCTCTACCTTGCACTATCTCCTACCCTCCCTTATGATACCAGCTACATGTTTTTGTTTATCATTATCGTCGTCTTCAAGAAGGAGAGGCCCAAGCCAAAACACTCTGAACATAGTTTTGCATCTTGCATTAACGAAGTGTGGGAGTGTTATAAGGAAGGGTATTATTACTTTACAACTTGAGCTTAATCATTTTGAGTTTGGTCAATTAGTCTAGTTGCGACCTAACTCAATAAGGAGTTAGAGCTAGTTATCATCGATAATGACTTAGATCTATGCATGAGATATTATACGTACATAGTAGGGTAAGAGGGAGAATTGTCCTTAGTTGATCAAAGGGTGGGGAACTCACAGAAGTTGTGGATAACATAAATGCTTTATCAACTTCGCATGCTTCATTTAGACGTTCGAGCTCACATAAACCATGAGGTCATTGCAAAGATTTCACGACTTTACCTAAGAACTCAACTATGCTTTATATACTTCTAATATAGCTAGACTTTGCTTATCAACTCCATTACTCTTTCCCCGTCGACCAAACCGTCGCTCTAGACGCTCTACCTTTGGATTTTGCTTATCAACTCCATTACTCCTTCCCCATCGACCAAACCGTTGCTTCAGACGCTCTGCCTTGGAAGACTATAATATCATATTCTCGCACTCTCTATACACTACGAGAAAATTGATCTAAGGTAACAAAAAAGTTGATATTCGTTACCATATCTTATGTAGTTGAATATATGATAGTGAATATTATTTGTCGCTTACTTCTTTAAATTTGCAACGAATAGTGATATTCGTTGGTATGTTCCTCGCAACGAATTATATAACAATGGTTATTTGTTGACATTTTCTTCTAGTCGTTGCTAAATTTGGCGATGATAATTGTGAAATTTAATGAATAAATCAACGAAAAAATCATCATTATATGGGTCTTTAACTACGAATATGGCATTTGTTGCTAATTATAAGTACAAAAGATGATTTGGCAACGAATAACATTCATTATTACATCTTTAACATCGGAAGATATGACAATGAATATGTAAATTATTCTTTATCTTAGGTCATATTTCTTGTATTGATACTTCCCTTAGCGGGCTAGTAAAGGAGAAAATGTGTCTCTTTTCTCATATAAGATGATAAGATAATCCAAAAGGCCCAACCACCATACTTAGAGAAAGATAGTAATGAATGAAGGACGCGGCGGTAATATTAACAAAACTAACTTCCTAACAAGGAAAAGAAGGCTTTAAGCTCGACCAACCAACATGGATGAGGTGATGAGTCCTTCATGATAGTAAATCTGAATTGAATGAAAATTGGCCTTAGCTGCATCGAAACCAAATAAGGTTAAATAATGGTTCTTAGGTCATACGATCTCACAAGACATAAAATTGATTCAAGACCATAATTCCTAAAACTTAGGTTAAAGTCCAAACCACAAATCCCTAACCCTAGCTAAGTCGACCTAAAGAACTCAAACCCCCATAAAATCAGGGTTAAATTAAGGTTTAAACTCGACTTCAGCCCTAAAATCTATTATGATTAGATTTAGCTCTCACTTATTGGATCTAGACCCTAACCCAATTAGAAACACCTTAACCCTAACTAGAGGTTAGTCAAACCATAATCATGGTTTTATCTAAATCCATGTAAAAAAACCCACCTTAGTTAAACCTAGAGTTAAAAAACTTTCACCCAACCCAAACTAAGTAAAAACAATTGTGTGATCAAGATAAAAGCTTTGATACCAATAATCATGATTGGAGATGATCGAATGCTGCAATTCTAATTATTATTCTATTGATATGGGATTAGTCGATAGCGGCTCAAATGGCTCGATGGTTGGAAAGCGATTTAACATGATCAAGTAATAGACATACTTGAATATTGGAGTGAAAAATACTCAGATGACACAAAGTATTAATTGATTAAATTGGATTAGTTGATTAAGAGGAAATGTTAGCCAAGTAAAAAATTTCTAAACAGCAACCCTTAAGGCTAAATGCAATCGACTAGACTTGGAGTTAACTGAAGTAGAGATTACTTTGTCGTTTTATAAATTAGTCGATTGAAAAAGACTAAATCATATAGCTAAGTGATGATTCATGCATGCATTTTATTTGATCTTGCACATCATCGCTCTATTAGCCGACTCTACTTAATTGTGGGAAAAGACTTTGTTGTTGTTGCTGCACATCATCTCTCTCCAAATGAAAAAAAATGACTCAGACAGATTGATATGATCTCAAGCATCCTCATCTTGATCTTCTTAGCTTGAATTGCTCAGTGTGTCCTTTGATCAACTTTGTTCTCTTCTTGAACATTAGCACCATCTAAACTTTATATTGAGTTTTGTCGAAAGAAGGATTTTTGTCCTTCTTGTTCCACAATTTTAGGCAATTTTTACAAAGTACTCATTGTCATCATTAAAATGTGCACATTATACATTACTCAACAACCTTACCTAAACCCTAGGTCAACATAAATGCCCACTACTTTGATCGCGTGAAAACTCTAGCCAAACTTGATAATCTTCGCCCATATTTCAGCATTACTAAGGAGACTTAATTCCCTATCATGAACCGTGTTTAGCCTAGCTAATTGATCTCATTGGAAAGTAAAACTCTTAGATCAAACCTCCAAATGTCCCTAAATCAGATTCCAACCTATTCTCTTGCACTATGGGTAGGGATGAGCATTAGAACGAGCTCTTGCAGGCTGTGCAGAACCGAAGTCCAAGCTCATTTAAAATAGTAAGCTTCAGGTCGAGCCGAGGCCTCCAAAAATCTATCAAAAATCGACACAAGCTCAAACCCTGCTCGAAACTATTGGCCAGAGCTTGGGTCATCCAAACTATTTACAAATCTAATAGCATTATTCTATGATCTCTCAAGTTCCTCATTCAATGACATTTTTATTAGGGCATCTCTTTTAGTTTATTATCAAAACAGGTCAAGTTCCATTTATTATGATTTTAGTTAAGTGTATATTACTATTTCATTTTGTTATAGGAAAATACTTTTGAACTGGAGGTTCATTCAACATAGCATTCTATGTCAGAATTAACAAAGTACTTTGAAATGGATGAAAAATACATGACCCACAAGATTTTTTAAGCGAACAATAAAACATATATCATTTAATGTATCATATACAATTCAATATTTTTAACACTTGAGCCAAACTCGATCGAGCCTGGTCCAAACTATATCTGACCTAAGTTTGATCCATTTTAGGTTTGACCTTGAGTCGGGTTAGTTTTGGATCGGACTGGTCGACCTAGCCCTATGCCCATCCCTAATTAGGGAAAGGGATGATAATGTAACCTTGAGGTATCTTCTTCCTCTCGTTCAATCTTTAGCAACATCGCTGTGATCCAACTATAATTTTGTTCACTTTAATTTTAATCAGATTAATTAAGATTTTTGTTTTTATTTTTTAATTTAGAAAATTAAGTTAATTTTATTTTGTCCCTTTTATTTTAGGTATTAATTCAGATTATGTTCTAGGTCTAGTTTCTTAGGTTGATATTTTAAAATAATTTGACAAAATAGGTATTTTCATGTTCATTTAGGAATACTTTTTAAATTTTAAAATTCACACTTTTATTAATATCATAAAATAGCATAAAAATGAGGAAATAATATATAAAGAAGGGAAAAAATAGAAAACAAAGTTAAACACATTAATTAACAACATGAACCCACAGTACCCGTATATGATCGATTCTTACCATCAAAATTGTTAGAATCCTAACAACGGGGATATGCATATTTTGATTTTACATATGAATTCGAATATTCACAACAACAATAAATTTGGTTTATAACACAGAGAAATTAATACTCATATATATTCCATGAATAAGAAAAATCTCGAGAGAATACCAGGGTTGCCTCTTCCCAAAGTGAAAATGTCCTGGTGGTTCCTAACCTGGTCAAAATGCGGTCCTGATCGAACGGGCCGGAGTTCAAAAATCTCTCTCCAAAGTCTACCATGGGCATGCCCATGACCCATTTTGATCTTTTTCCATTGAATTTTTTAATGGCATTTAATATGTATAAATGATTTTACTAATACCATTTATACTTTATATAACTAATATATGTAGTTTACATATTACTTGACGTGTAAACTATTAAATTTTATTTAAAACTAGTGTCACATGTGAAAAACCTGAAGTGTATCATATTAATACATGTATATATTATCCAGCGTATATCTATATATTTTTTATTTTTTGCATGTCAGCCCATGCCCAAATCTCCTAGCCCAAGCCCGATCCATTAGCAGGCTGGGTAGGCGAGCCCCCAGCCCGTTGGCCAGGCCAGGTTTCGATAAGTCTAACCTTCAAACCACTACCACTAATTAAGTTTATAGCGACATTTATTTTAAATCCATCACTAAATTAACCGTGATATAAAAATAAAATGACACATATTATCCATTGTCAAAAGATTTTTTATACTAACGAAAGTCATATATCATTAGCAATGCTCTATCTAGTAACGCTTATCTATTTTTAATTTTTCAAAATCTAATGATAAGTAGCTTAAATTTTGAAAAATAATAATAAACAAAAGTTACTATACTTAGCATTGTTAATGAGATAACAACAATTATGAATTTCATCACTAATTTCTGGTATAAAAAATCAATTAGTAACTGATAATATTCATCGCTATATTTAGGATTTAGTGGCAAATTTAAATAAAAGACACTACAAACATAATTTGTTATACTAACGGACGGAAGTACGAGTTGTTTTGTTATAGTTAGCAAGATTGCATGGATCGAGGTGTAAATTCGAATATTACATGGGGTTGTGATGTGATCGAACAAGATTTTAGGCATTTTAGTGCAAACATGAGAAAAATCATATCAAACCACATCAAGAGTGGCAGATTTTTAGGAACTTTAGTAGTCAAAGAGGAAAGAAAAATCCCCTTCTTAATTAAGAAAGGGATATTTACACCCATAACCTTGAGTACTCTCGCAATAACATTCATAACCCTGTATAATCGCGAATTACGCTCAGGACCCTAAGTAAGTGCACCATCTTACATCTATAACCTTCCGTTACTTTATCTCATTAACTCAACCCGATGATTGGGTTGATCTAATTGATCAACAATCTAACGGTTGTGATTAACCCAAATAAAAAAATATCCCACTAGTGTGTCGCCATCCTCGTCTGCTCCCTCCTCCTCCTCGCGGCCGCCTTCCCTTCAGATGCTGCGGCACGGGGGCTCGGCGACAACTTCCCCTATGTCCCGGCGGGGGGAAGGGTGGGGGGCGCTTTGGTCGGGGGTGTAGCTCGCGGACGGAGGGCTTCGCAGGTGGTGGCTGGAGGTCGGGGGCAGGTTGCGGAGGTTGGGGGGGGGGGAGGGGGGGCTTCCTAGGTGGTTGCTGGAGGTCGGGGAGGTCCCGGCGGGGGCGGTGGTTGGCTGGGAGGTCGGCTGAATTGGGAAGAGGGGTTGGGGGGCATGTTTTGCAAATAACAATAAACATCTGGGGTATTTTGGTCTTTTTTGACGGAAACCGTCAAATATAATGGCTAAATCAAACGGACCCTAACATAGGATTATGTCATGTAAGAGTTAAGCATTACTCGAGATTTCTCATGTAATTCACGATTATGCAGAGTTATGAATGTTATTGCAGAATTACTCAGGGGTTATGGGTGTAAATATCCCATTAAGAAAGTGACGGCCACTACTAAATTTTGGGATAAAACGAACCACCATTCGTCAGGGCTTCTTCCGGATGTCTCTCTCGCTGTCTCGATCCCAATCTTATTACTGTCTCGATCCTAACAAGTTATTAAACTCCTTTAGTCTGTGTTTAATTGACATGTTAATGACGGATCATCCTCCTACTTAGCTCATGTATTAAGTAGTTTTATTAAATCAGATATCATTAACTGCCTTCCCATTTTAAAGATGGGATCTTGACCGTTGATTCTGCATCTAAAGGTCACACTGGACTTAGCCTTCGTGGTCACTGGAGGTTGACACCTAATTTCCTGCGTGATTTCTAAGCGTGTTTTAAGATCACGTACAAAGATCGCGGTAGTACAAAGTAGTACAGCACTATTCTTGAGATCGAGATGGTTATGGAATCCTAATCTTAGTTTAGATGATCGAATCATAACCACAACTTCAGGAGTTAATGACGTACGTAATCGCAAAGTAAAAGAAGCGGAAACACAAACCGGCAACTCCGACGGCGATGCCTTCGAACACGGAGTGGAAGCACAGGGCCAGTATCAGCAACAAGGTGTCCCCAAAGGAGCTAGTCCTCGTGAAGAGCATGCCACCATTGTGATCGTGCCCCTCCCCTTCGTCCTCGACCTTCCCTTCCTCCTCGACCTCCACCCGCCTCCCAGCGTCCCCTCTCGCGGTCAGCCACGCGATGACGCAATCACCCAACATGGTCATCAGGTACCCGACCGATGCCAGCATGAACACGAACGGATATGGCTTTGTAGTCAGGTCCTGACAGGCATCCAACAGAACGTCATATATATTTGAATTATGAATATATCCGTATCCGCTTGCATCTCTACGTAAAATTCACCTGAAAGGTGCTGTTGGCATCTGCCAAGAAGTGCATGAGGGAGGTACCCAGGAAGACGCCACCGGCGAACTGGGTCCCCAAGACGAGGAATCCCTCGTTCCATCGGAGGAAGTACGGGGAGATGCCACCGAGGAAGGTCGAGACGAGGAGGATCACAAGGCAGTAGATCTTGACCAGGACGAGGGACCTGGCACGAAGGTCGGGGGAATAATCCGTGGTCGTGGCCTCGTCGGGGGTGTCGGAGCCGTGGCCGGAGTGGGCGACGACACGGTGAAGGAGGAGGAGGAGAAAGGTGGGGAGGAGAGAGCTTGGAAGGGCTCTCATGGTGTGTATGTCGTGAGTGGTTTATGGAGTTAGGTGTTGTGGTCCTCTCTACTTCTATTCATATACATATCCACATCTATACATGACCATGCCTCGTTTGTGTGAGTATGGGATTTTTGCACTATGACCCTCAAGAATCTTATTCAATCACATCATAACCCTGTAACTTTTTGCAATTACACCGTGATCCCTATAATCTTCTTACCATACATGCCCACATGGATGGGCCGTGGTGTGAGAGTTGGAAGATTAATATCTGCGAAATACCGGGAGGTTCAATGCGATTAATTATGGGCACTAATTATTCCTCACGCATGATGGAATCATGATTATTCTTTGAGTAAATTACAAAAAAGGGTCTCAACTATACATCAATTCTCAATTAAAGGACTCATTTTTCAATTGTAATAAAGAGGGTTCAGATCTTATTTTTTTGTCTCAATTAGAGGCCTCTATAAGCTTCAACGACTCTTATATGTCGACGTTAAACCCTTAAGTTGACGACTCAAGCCCCTATTTGTTACAATTGAAAAATGAGGTCTTTAATTGAGAATCCAAGTATAGTTGAGATCTTTTTTTGTAATTTACTCTTATTCTTTTGGCATCAGACTATGATTTCCTATGTGTAGTACACATTTGACTTTGGATTAGGGTTTGTACTGCGCAATCTCGAAGGTCCTGTACTTCCCGCGAGAATTGCCTATGGAAATGATCTGAGCCGTCCGATCCTAACTGAAAGATTGCGTAGCGTAGGAGTCGTACTAAAGTCTTGTCATCAGATGGAGAAAGCGCATATTCTTTTGGGCGTTTTTAGCAATTCGTTCACGTCGTGCCTTCCTATATTTCAACCGTAATGGTCTTAATTATGTATTACTCATAAATAGATATTTTAAGGAATTTGCATTCATATCCCTCCAAAACGATGCATCACTACATTTTTTTCATATATACACCGTAATTTTATGTTGCTCACACCGATTCTCTTCTCTTCCAAATTGTTGTTAGAATATACAACGCAACTTTAAAGGACTAGAATTACATGGTATATTAAAATAATAACAGGATGTACTAAACTAACCACAGACCTAAGTTTACGAGTCTAATAGAAATGATAGTGTAGAACGGATGGTTTTTAAAGATAAATACAGGGGTACAAATGTAAAAGTCCATGACTTGAGTTGAATATCGGGTGAACAGCCAAATAATTGGACTTCGTCTCGTGGACGTTTAGCTCAGTTAATTTATTATTATTGATGATTGTTGTACTTAAAAATTAATAAAAGTACTTGATTGGACATATTCATCTTGGAATTGAATAGATTTCTAGGAAATGAGGGGTATTTTGAACGTTTTCATTGGAATTGTTTAACAAGGATTCCAGGTAGGATCTGGACAGATGATATTGGATATATATATATATATATATATATATATATATATATATATATCTATAAATGATGGACTCTACACTGTTTATGGGATGTTGATTTGATAAAGATAATTAAGTACTTGTTTAAATGCAACTATGTTATCAACTAAAATTATTAATGGATCCTCAACTACAAAATCTAAATATGGATGTAACCAAGTTTTTTTTACATACATGGAGAAGAAGAGTAATACGAGGTATATATATCAACAAACATGCTATACATTGTAGGCCGAAACATTATTTTGCAATTTATCATCTAGGTTTCTAAAAACATGTTAGCCTTGGTCGACAAAAGATTTATTTGAATGTGATATGGTAATTAATAGGATCGAGTTAATCAGGTTACATCTCCGTATTTGAATAGCATGATCATCTCAAAATCATGTTTAACCAAAATCAGATTTGAAAATACATATTATTACCTTTTAAAGTTCAAGTACGACATCGAAAGCTGCTTAGTTCGAAATATATTTATGCAATTTTACTCGAGATTCTGTTGACAGTCTAATATAGTCTCATCAACAAATTTACTTGATACAAAATGAAGTTTCAATTTCATTAAAAAAAGTGTATTGTGTGTCTGATTGCTTTTGCAATTTATATACGTATTATATATATGGATGGAGATTTTATTCGAAATCCGATTTACATTCTATCGCTATGTGATGATACATGGTAAGTTGATTCATCAAAGAATCATATGTTCGATTGTTCGATCGGTTGGAATGATATTTTGGTGAACTAATTTTTTAGTATTTTATTTATATTTGTGGATTTTTAAACATAAATCTTAATGAAATAGCAAGACACAAAGTATCCATAGAAGTGTTATTTTTAATGAACTCTGCAATATTTTTTTCGATGAGATCTTCAATAGCATCATCAACTTGGGGCTTTAGATCAAATTTCAATAAAATGTGTTACAATAAAGAATGATTTCGTCCCATAGGAGTTCGACAAATTTAACATGCAATAGAGAAGAAAATAAATATTTCCAATACCTCTCTGATCATTACAACACCTCTCTAGAATGAGATATGTATCGTACTTCCTCTGCCGATCACAATACTTCTCCAATTACAAGGAAACTCAAGCCCAAGGAAGTGTCGTAGTTTGCCAAGGTCGTTGGTGACAAACTGCTGTCAAAGAAACTCCTTAGCCTTATCAATCCTTTGTAACAATGATGCCATCAACATAAATTAGAATGAAAATAATACCTTTCGGTGTCCTTGTGAGTGCATGCATGAGTGGGGATATTGTTAGTACATGAGCATGTATATTTTGATGATAACAAAATTTGTGTTAGTAGCCACTTGTGCAGTTAGTCTGTAGCTAGGTCAGGAGTAGGAAAGCTACTGGACCATGAAGAAGCTCAAGCCTAAGAAGCTCGATCTTAAGTGAAGAAGATGTTAATAAGCCCAAAGGAATTCACATTTATGGAACTCCAAGTCAAGCTCAAGGAAAGATCTCAAGCTTAAGAAGAAGATGAAGTATTTACTTCTTTGAGTCGTGCTTTCTATAATTATCTTAGATTGTAAAAGATCTCAAGAATTATGCATCATGCATTTCAGACTTGTGATTTTGACCTTGACTTTGACTTTCAAGTTAATGTGTCAAAATGATCGATCATCCACTTTTCACTAATCAATCATATTTTTGAAGTATTATCGATCATCCAGTTTTCACTCATCGATCATATTTTTGAATCCTGATCGATAATCCAATTTTCACTGATCGATAATATTTTGGAATTCAGATCGATCATCTTTTTCCATTGATCAATCATTTCTGAATATTCCATTTCAAGAAGATTTTGGAGCAGATTTATTTCCTATTTTGTTTTCCACGATCATATTTCTTGGAGCCCAATAAATAGGACCCATACCTCATTTTACAACACACACTAAGAGCAACGAGCTCCATACTCTCTACTTTTCGCCCTATACTTTGAGAGAAAGATCAAAGAGTTATAATCTGCAGCATTCTTCATTCCTACAGCTTTTGTTCTCTATGTTCGATTCTTACGATTAGGCTCCTCGCTCAGTAAGATTATTTAAGTTTTACCTCATTGTTTTATTGTATATTTACTTTGATATTGAGGTTGTGAGGATTATTCCCTATAAATAGTTGAGTTGACCGTACAATCTTCTCACATTGTAATATGGTTGGGTTTTCCGCATAAGCAAATCAAGTTAGTAGAAGATGTATGGGTCAGGTTGAAAAGCCCAAGTAAGGAGACTCAGGTCGTGGTTTTTACCCAAGAGGGTTTCCATGTCAAATACTCGTGAGCTTGTAGTTTGATTGATTATATTGTAATTGAAAGTGCTACATAACGATGTGCTTGTTTGAGTTTACTATTTGCAGTGATCCATGTCATCTAGTTCGATCCGTCTACACCCATTAGTCGGTGTCCAAGGGATATAGCAAACCAACATTTGGTATCAGACCCATACAAGCTAGAAGAAGAAGATGTCCATCTTCCTACAAGCAAGCGACTTTGTGATTTGGAATATGGTCCAAAATAATTCCAACATATCGAAGAGAAGGAGTACATCTATAACAAAGACGAGATGGAGAAAATGGTGACAAATGCAAGAGCGATGAACGCCATATACCCCACCCTATGTAATGGGGAGTTTGACCGTATCGCTCATTTGAGAATAGCCTATGAGATTTGGAGTTACCTCACTTCTATTCATGAAGAAACTCCTCAAGAAGAAGCTTACGATGCAATCTTAGAAACATCAAGTTGTTGTGAAGAAGATGAGAGCAAGCACTTGTTAGGATAGTTGAATTAAACTCTTCCTATTCAGAATCATATGATGATGTAAATGAACTTTCTTATTCTGAACTTTATATATGAAGATCTGTTTAGACAAATCATGAAACTTGAAAAGAATAACAAGAAACTATTGGAAGATAACTCTTTTGCTTAAGGACTTGGATGTTTTGAGAAAGGAAAATGAACTGCTAAAAAATGATCTGGGTAGTTTCAAAGTTAAAATTTCTTGTTTAGAAAAAGAAATTGACGAGTTTAAAAGAAATTTACTTTTGTACATTCTTCTAGAAAAGGGAAAGAGAAAATATAAAATCATGCTTCCTACTCTAATTCTTTCTAAAGAAGAAAATGGATTTGGAAAAAGAAGGAAACCATGCAATCTAGCCCTAAAGAACCAGAAAAAGAAAGGGTACTAGAAAAATATTTTTCAAGTATTGAAGGCCAAATAAAATGGAAGAGGTCACGTCAATAAAGGTAGACCCCAACCCCCCCACCCCCAAGGCTAAACAAATTTTAGAACATGGATGGACGCCATGGAGAAGCTACCAAGACTAGAGAAGTCCACTGTCAAGGATCATAGGTGACTTCTTATATTTTTTACTTACTTGATCATGCATATCATGCATTGGAGATGAGCCCTCGACTCTGATCTTTTAGGAGGAGTCTTTAAGAAAATATTAAGGGGGAGCTCTAGTTTAGGGGAATCTCATATTAAATTAATATTTTCTAAAAAATGGGGGTGGGGGGGATTGCTTAGTCATTTCTTTATCTATCAATTAGTATTAATACACTTATGGTATCCCTTTAGATCTTTTGATTATGCCAAAAAAGGAGAGACAAAGATTGTTTACGAAAATTGTTTGCCCATACACACACACACACTTATTTTTAGAAACACAAAATATTTTGTCAACATTAAAAAGGGAGATTGTGTGTGCATGCATGAGTGGGGATATTGTTAGTACATATACATGTATATTTTGATGATGATAATAGAACTTGTGTTGGTAGTCAACTTGTGCAGTTAGTTGTAGCTAGGTCAGGAGAGGGAAAGCTAATGGACTAGGAAGAAGCTCAAGAATGAGGAGCTGAAACTTAATGACCAATGTAACTTCTCATGCACAATTATAAATTATAATTTTGGTTGCATATCTCAATGTGAATCTTGCATCTAGCAAGGGATTGTCTCTTGGATACTATAAACATTTGCAATAGATAATATTATTTGTTTTTTTCAATGTTTACAGGCCGTGAATCATAAAGAGGAGTAGGTTCATGGTTACAGAATGAAATTATATTTTTTCTTTGTTTATCAGATTTTGCGACTACGTTGACACTCCACTGCTACTATCGTGGTAGCAAATTAGTGGCAATGTGGTAGTCATTTAGTGTCATCTTAGTACCAAACAACTGGTGCAATTGCAAGTACAATTGTGGTGCCTTCGTAGTCGTAGAGTAGTGGCAATATAGCCACAAATGGGCAAAAAATGCCACTATTTTGTGACACTAATCCGACTACTAGCGACTATTATTACAACCAATATTACGACCATGACGTGGTCGCGATGAGTTTGCGACCCTTTCGACGTGACTAAATAGTTTGCTACCACATGTGGTAGTAACCTTAAGTTGCCACTACTTTGCTACTACAATTGTAGTAGCAAAATCAGCTTTTTCTTGTAGTAGATCCTCAACTGCGAGACTAAGTCAAGAATTGATTTGGTTGATTAGGAATAAAGTAGGGAGAGATAAGGGCCAAAAACACAATAAAACCCTCATTTTAATTCTCCAATAAGTCATTTTTGAGACATATTTTATTCTTTATTATTTATATCTCAAATAAAATAAACTTTGTACATGAAATTTGTAGATAAAAATACAAAGAAAAATATAAAATTTATTTCACATAAAAATAATGCATATTGTGCTTTGTACACTCAGAATAAAAATCCAAAATCTTAACTTCCCATACATGTACCTCCTCCATTTAAACTCAAAATTCATAAAAATCATCTTTAATTGCATATAACTTTTTATTAGCTATTTAATGAAGATGGTTTCACTTAATTTGGAGTTAAGATGCAAAAGTTAGGTTTTGGACCCCTATTGTAAAATATACTTGAATAAAATATTCATTTTATCTATTCTTTACATTCTTTAATATTTTATATTTTTATAATTTTGTAAATATTATTTATAACATATGTATATAATTAGAATAAAATAAAACCATTAAAAATACATAAAAATCAATTAGTATACATAAATATATAGATGAATATACTATGCATATACCTATATAATTAATACCTATAATTAAGTAGGTACTGATAGTCGAACTGACCACTCAGGTATAAGGTGCTAAACGGTCGTTGCGACCCAAGCGATCAGGATCGATCAATCAAGAAAAATAGACCACCAATAAAGATAAAATCAAATCGAAACAAGATAGCGGTCTTGCTATTAGTTTAACCTGGTATAGCGAGCAGGGTCGAACACAAGGAGCACAAATTGGCCTCGCGGCCTACGAAGTAGTCAAAAAGAAAAGAAAATGAAATAAAAAGGTATTTTTGGTGGTTTTTAAGTCTTTATATTTTTTTAGATTTTTAAGGTATTAAGAAAATAAGAAAAACAACCAAACAAGACAATTCAAATATTTATTAAATGCACCAAAACTCAACCAAAAATTCAAATAAAAATATTTTTGTGTGTTTTATAATTTTTACTGTTTTTAGTGAATTTTTGGGATTTTTCTAATGTTTATTGAATTTTCTAAAAATGAAACAATGTCAGAAATGGTAGGTACTGTCCAGCCGAGCTTAAGGGATTTAGATAAAATATCTAAGAGTCCTCAATAAGCCTGGAGGTATTTTTTCTATATAGAGAAGAAGACAAGGAAAATTTGAGTACCTAAATTATTATTTTTGGTTTTTTAGTTTATTTATTAGAATTTTTATAAGATTTTAAGTGTCTTTCAATATTTAGGTGTTTTAGGTAATGAAAAATAGCCAAAATTGGCTAGAAAATCAAGCCAACCAAAACAAACAGTAGGTATTTTTTTTGTAATTTTTAGATATGTTTTAATATTTTTTTGTGATTTTTCAAATCAGACAGTAAAGAAAATACATGTTTTTGAATTTTTAAAAATATCAAATCAAAATAAAAATGTCTCCAAAAACCCCCGAAAATTTTACACAATGGCAGGAGCCATGTATCCAATTTTCATTGGATTTGGAGTATGTTTGCTATTTTATTCAAAAATAGAAAGAAGGTACTGTGCACAAGGATCTAAGTGCAAATACCAAGAGTCCTGGGGGGTCCGGTGCAAAATACCTAGGTAAACACGCGCGTGGCGCATGCCTGAGGCACTCAGGGACCTAAATGTGAGGAAAACAAGTTCCGAGGGCTATTTGGTAACAGGTACCAAAAGCCCAAGGGCTTGTTTGCAATTAACCCACTAATACACGCACATGCACAATTACTTTACGCACAGGGGTATAAATGCAATAATCCAAAAGTTTTCATTCAACTCAGAACATCTCAGAACTACAAGGTATAAAATGCAAATAGCCCAGAAAACCACGTGTCGAAGCACGTGCTACACCACACAGGGGCATAAATGCGAAAGTAATAAAGTGCAAGGTCCTTAATGCAATTGTACCAAAAACTAAACAACTAAACTATATATTTACAAGACTAAATGCTAAATAAAAGAAACGACAGGGCCTAAGGGTAAATTACCCTTTATTAAGTCGAGCTTCTGGATGGATGCCACGTGGTGAATCGAAGGGTCAGGATCAGGTGGCACTCCAACGCTGAGCTTCTCGGGCGAATCCGACGGTCTGGGCCTCGCCACGTGTGGATCTGACGGTGACGGTGCGTCGCGGCTAAGCCTCGCTGAATCGACGGCTGGGATCAGTCCTCCACTGATCTGACGCTATCTGCAGCTCCGCGAATGAACAGTCAGGATGTGGTCTGGAGCTCCGAGGCTGATCTGACGGTCGCTGGAGGTCTTCGAAGAACAGGTGGCCGGCGAACTTCGTCGGCCCAGTGCGCTTGCTCTGAGCCTCCTCGCGGGGCTCTGGTGATCGGGGAAGAATCGTCGGGAGCCTCCGCGTCAAATGGGCTCCTCCGATGACCCAACCGAGCCCTGGAGGGCTCCGGCGAGGTCGGCGGAGAAACGTCTCCTGGCTCGAGTAGGGGGACCTCAATTGGTCCTCGTGATACCTGCAAAATAGGTCCAGAAGACTCGCGGGTCGAGGGCAAAGTGCCTCGACCCGGTTAGGCGAGGTGAAGGTGGTCGGTGGTTCGATATGGGTGAGCGCCGGCGAGGGTGTGGACGGAGGAGCTCGAGCCCCAGCTCCTGTGCGAGCTAGGTGGAATGGGAGTGCGGAGAATGTGCGCGGGAGGAAGGCGAAGGCTATGGCATAGCCCGATGGTCGAACGGTGGTCGGCGGAGAAACGAATTGGGGGTAATTGAAAATTAAAGAAAAAGAAAGGGAGACGGGTCTACCTGGGTGAAGGAATGGACTAGGGGCGAGCTTGCGAAGCTCTGGGTCCTCGCCTCAAGGAGCGTCGACCTCCGAGGCTCGATCTCCTGCTCTGGGCGGAGCACGGCGGTGTGTCTCGCCGGATCAGTGGTATCCGGTCCCTCTCCTCGCTGCGACAGCACGGGGAGCGAGCTGTCACTCTCACTCACGTACTGGAGCTCACTGGGGGTGGAGCGAATGAACCAAAGATGCGAATGAAGGTGGCGAAGCTCGAGTTATATACGTTGGAGGGTCCGGGAAGACGAGCGCGGGTAGGGCAATGGAGAGCGCGAATCCCGAGGCGGATGTGCCGACGAGGGTGCCGGATCTGACGTGATCAAAACGGACCCGGGGTTTGAGGGGAGGATGATCGGGTTTAGACATGAAAAATGCGAGAAATCGGGTCGGGTGTCAAAACCCGTGGGAAGTGGTCCTGGGGGGGTAGTTGACCGGGCGGTCAACAATCCCCTGGGCCAATGGGTGAAGGCCACGTGGAAAAGATTTAAAAATTCAATTAAAAATAGCAAATGACTGAATTATGGAAAAGTCTAAACATGAAATATTTTTGTTTTAATTTTTTTCTATTTTTTAGTGATTTTTAATTAATTTTTCAAACTAAAAATAAGGTATTTACATTGTATAGCTATATATAGGGTACAATATAGTGTTTTTAATTTTGATTTTTAATTTGTTATTTTTATACATTTTTATTCCTATTTTATATTTTATTTATTTATATCATAAAATAAGGAATAAAAAGATATTTTTATTTTATTTTTATTATTTATATACATAGGTGAAATAAATAGATATGTACATATATATACATGGCATATTTACAATATATTTTAGGTTTTTAATTTTGTTATTTTTATTTTGTTTTTGTTTTAATTTATTTTATTTATTTACACCATATCATATAGAATATTTACAAGATTTTGGAAATTAATTTTATTTATTTATAAGGTTAAATAAATAGGGATGATTGGACTATATACAAGGTGACTATGTACATGAGTGACCTATTTTTATTTTCTTTTTAATTTTTCTATTTTTATCTTGTTTTTATATTTATAAATATATACAAATATTTACAAGTCCTTTTGAGTCTATTTTTGGGAGGAAAATATTTTTATTTTATTTACATAAATATTTACACACATGAGCCCCTATCTCCCTCTACTTTGGCTTTTATGCGGTCAGGCCCATGCTGAGCCCTCCCTTGGGTTAGGTTGCTCAATATTTATTCTAAATATTTCCCTCTTTTTCTTTTTAATCTTTATTCTTTTATTTTTGCACAAAAACATGCTAATTATAGGTTTTTACACAATGCATGCTTTTGGTAATTATTTCTATTTACAACTATATATATGCATTTGCAAAGGTTTTTGTAGCTAAAATATAAGAATAAAGAGTGATGAATGAGTATTCATCACCCCCCTATACTTAACTTTGCTAGTCCCTTAGCAAACACTTATTTGAAAAAGAAGTGAAAAAAAAAACAGAGAAAAAGAAAAAGAGAATGTACATGGATCAAGGTTGATTATTAAACTTGCCTTCATTAAATTAAGGTATGGAGCTCGATCAGATCTTTGGATTATTAATGTGTCGGAACCTTATTTGGACTTAAGCCTAAAACCTAACAGCCTCTAAGTTCCACTAATCTATAACCAAGACTCCTCAATGCTCCAGATCAGAACAAGTCACCAATCACAAACCCTGAAGACCATGAATCTTTTCTTGTCCTGTGAATGTGAGGTCTAAGCTCTCCACCTCAGAAATGGTAACTTGACAACCCTCCCCAACAAGGTAACTCTATGACCTCAATCTGGCCACTCTTTCCTCGAGGAGCGGGGTATTCCCTTCTAAGTTCAAGTTCAACCGGATCAAGAAGAGGAGGAAGAAGAGAATGGGTCAAGGCTAGTGTAGCCATGTACCCTTGGGAGCTTGACCAGTGTAGCCAAGTCTCCCTGCTGCAAGCTACATCAGGTGGATCATGAAACTCAAGCTTTGCTTATTGCACTCTATATACATACTCCGGTGGGATTATCATTTTCTATCAGACCCACCACTTTTTTGGAGTTATTTTCTTTTTGCATTTTTTTTTCAAGTGCATCTATACAACATATACATGTGCAGCATATATACAAGGAGTTTTTCCTCTTGAGCCAGTAGACTATCCCTCTTTTGAAGCTTTATTGCAACCCACAACTCCCGTCGTTAGACCTCATGGCAACCAGACCAAGTTGAGACGCACTTCCTTCACTAAAAGAAGAAGAGAGGTTCCGCCTAGAAGTACTACCCTCATATGCTACCCCAAGTCAAGGGAGACTGCCTCCTCACCACCTCGTCCGTAGAGAGCTCGGTGCATAGTGTTGGTGTCCAAGTAAAGCCATTATCTATATGAGTCATGTGTTGTTGTTAAGTGCTCTACTTAGGCTCATTGAGATGACATGTGATCATAGCCTAGTGGACTCAAAGAATTAAGTCACCATGGACCTGAAAAGCCTTAAACCTAAGCCCTATAAGGTTCCTCTTAGAAGTTAGGTGGATTAAGATCTCAATCAAGCTCCATTTATCAATTTGATTCCAGGCTAGTTAAAATGTCAACTATCATCCAGAAAAACTATATACATATGTACAAAAGATGCTATTTACACAAAGATCACAAACATGCAAAATTTTTGAAAAATGTTTTGAAATCATGAATGGATGATGCATGAAGTGCAAGTTTTGCAAAAAGGTATTTACACACATTTACACGAGATTTTTGCAAACTTTTGATTTTCAAAACATTTTGGAAAAATTTTGTACTATGTACATAATTTTGATAAGAAAATATTTACACAAGCTTTACACAAAAGATTTTTGAAATCATTTTTACAAGAATAATTTGTACACTAGCTATTTATGTGCAAATAAAAGAAGTTTATGTACATGAAAAATTTTTAATTTTTTGTGATTTTTAGGGTTTTTAGCCATTTTATTTATTAACACACTCACACAAAGTACGAGTTATGGCTAAAGTATATATGAAATATATACACACCCCCCTATACTTAGCTCGAACGATGTCCTCAGAGTCAAGAGCGATGAAGAAGACATAACTCGTGCTAGGTATAGGGAAGTGAAAAGAAAGGCTATATATAAAGATGAAATAGAAAAGTCAAGAGGGTCTCGGGTCTTCCCCCTATACTTAGGATCAAGTAATCCTAAGTATAGCAGGCTGTACACTAAGGGAGAACCGAGCGGAGAATGTATAGGGTCTATCCCCCCTATACTTAGGGTGAAATATCCCTAAGTATAGACAGCAAAAACAGGGGTAGAAAGAAACAAAAGAAATACCCAAAGGTCCTACATCCCCCCTATACTTAGGGTAAAGTGCACCCTAAGTATAGCATAATCAAAAGATGAAGAAGGGGATGTGGAACTAAAGAATGTAGTGATATAGACATCTGGATCTATACAAGGCGGAAGATCAGTGAAACTCAGGCGTGAGATGCATTAGATGTGAGTCAAAGACCACATCTCACGCAAAATGAATAGGGGCAAGATCAACGACCCGCGACTCATGATCTAGAAATGGCTTGAGCCGCTGGCCGTTCACTCGAAAGGTACTCTCAGAAGACAACTCAGATATATCAATGCTACCGTTGTCGTGTACCTTTTTGACCAAGTAGGGTCCCTTCCACTTGCTCTGTAGCTTCCCTGGAAATAGACGAAGCCTCGCATCAAACAGCCATACTCTCTGTCCAATCTCAAAATGCTTGTGGCTGATATGAGAATCATGCCACTCCTTCACTCTCTCCTTATACTGTAGGCTGTTTGAGAAGGCAGTATCTCTCAACTCCTCCAGTGCTGCTAACTCTGCCCTCCTCTGGTCTCCTACACCATCTGGATCCATAAGTATGTCTATAACTGCCCAAAGTGACCTGTGCCTCAGCTCAACAGGTAAATGGCATGGCTTGCCATATACGAGGCGAAAGGGAGATGTGCCCAATGGTGTCTTGAAAGACATCCTATATGCCCACAAGACCGAGTCCAAAAGCTGTGACCAATCCTTTCGGTCAGGGCGGACGACTTTCTGCAATATAGTCTTGATCTCCCTATTCGACACCTCGGCTAGACCATTCGTCTGTGGATGGTAAGGTGTAGCAACACGATGGTCTATACCGAACTCACTAGCAAGGGCCTTCACCTGGTCATTGATGAAATGAGACCCCTCATCTGAAATCAGAACTCTAGGAACCCCGAACCGCGTGATGATATTCTTCCTCAAAAATAGGCAAACTGTCTTCGCATCAGCGGCTCGGGTGGGGATAGCCTCAACCCAACGACTAACATAGTCACGACCAACAGAATGTACTCAAATCCCTGACTCTTAGGGAATGGACCCATGAAATCGATGCCCCATGCGTCAAAAACCTCACAGAAGTGAATGGGCTGCATCGGCATCATATCACGCTGTCCACAAGTGCCCATCCTCTGACAGTCAGTACACCTCTTCACGAACTCATCAGAGTCCTTGAAGAGGGTAGGCCACCACAAGCCGGATTGGAGAACTTTCTGTGCTGTTCTCCTCCCAGAATGATGTCCTCCTGCCTCAAGCTTGTGGCAGTAAGTGAAGACGCTATGGTGCTCCTCCTGAGGAATGCACCGACGCCAGACGCTATCCCCTCCTTCGTGGTAAAGGATGGGATCCTCCCAGTGGTAGGACTTGGCCTTCGCAAGGAAGGTCTCAAGCCTCTGCCTGGTCCAATCTTGTGGGACTTTCCCAACAACGAGAAAGTTCACAATATCGGCATACCATGGGAGGGAGGCGATAGCAAGGATCGCCTCATCTGGGAAGGTCTCACAAATGGGATCAATCTGCTCAGACTCCTCAGGCTGCTCTAAACGGGAGAGATGATCCGCCACCACATTCTTGACTCCAGGCTTATCCTTGATCTCAATGTCGAACTCCTGGAGTAGAAGGATCCATCTAGTAAGTCTGGCCTTGGCATCCTTCTTTGCCATGAGGTATCGGATGGTGGTGTGATCGGTGTACAAGGTCACTCTAGATCCAATGATATAAGATTGAAACTTATCTAGGGCGAACACTACGGCTAGCATCTCCTTCTCTGTGACCGTATAATTCCGCTGGGCGGAATCCAATGTGCGGCTAGCGTAGTGGATAGCAAAGGGGACTCCATCCCTCCTCTGTCCCAGCACGACCCCTACGGCAAAATCGGAGGCATCCGTCATGATCTCGAATGGGAGAGACAAATCAGGTGGCTGGAGAACAGGAGCCTCAATCACACACTGCTGGAGAGTCGCAAAGGACGAAAGACACTTGTCATCGACAAGGAATTCGGTGTCTTTCGTCAAGAGGTCAGTCAACGGCCGGGCAATCTTGCTGAAATCATGAATGAATCTCCGATAAAAACCAACGTGCCCCAGGAATGACCGTAGCTGCCTCAAATTGGACGGCGGTGCGAGTTTTCTAATGACATCAACCTTGGCCGGATCAACCTCCATGCCCCTGTTGGAGATGATGTGGCCAATCACCGTCCCTTGAGTCACTATAAAGTGACTCTTCTCCCAAGAAAGCACCAAATGGACCTCTATACATCGCTGGAGTACTCGGTCTAGGCAGTCAAGACAGGAGTCGAATCTGTCGCCGTAGACCGAGAAATCGTCCATGAAGACCTCCAAACACTCCCCTACCATGTCCGAAAAGATCGACAGCATACATCTCTGAAAAGTCGCAGGGGCATTGCATAGCCCAAATGGCATGCATCGAAAGGTATATGTACCGAAGGGACAGGTAAAGGTGGTCTTCTTCTGATCCTCAGGAGCGATGGCCACCTGGTTGTAGCCCGAGTACCTATCTAGGAAACAGTAATGGCTCTTGCCTGCCAGTCTCTCAATGATCTGGTCAATAAAAGGCAGGGGGAAATGGTCCTTCTTGGTGGCCTGGTTGAGTCTCCTGTAGTCAACACAGACCCGCCAAGAGGTGGGTACTCGTGTAGCAATCTCCTCTCCCGACTCACTGATCACAGTCGTGATACCCGTCTTCTTGGGCACCACATGCAAGGGGCTAACCCACTTGGAGTCGGAAATGGGATAAATAAAATTTGCGCTCCACCATTTTGAGATTTCCTTCATGACGACCTCTCTCAGGTTGGGGTTCAGCCGCCGCTGGAACTCACGCGACGGCTTCACCCCCTCCTCGAGATAAATATGTGGGAGCACAACGATGGACTAATCCCATGGAGATCCGCTACGCTCCATCCGATTGCCTTGCGGTTCTTTTCAAGAACCCTCATCAAACGGGATTCTTGCTCTCCAGTCAGATCGGCGGAGATGATGACTGGGTACATCTCAGGCTCGCCCGCAAGGAATCGATACTTCAACGAAGTAGGGAACGGCTTCAGCTCTGGACAGCTGGGTGCTGGCAAATCTGGCTTCGGAAGAAGATGAGTGTATACTGCCAAGTCTGCCTGGGAGAAAGACAACGAACTCTCGCAAATTGGATCTGGAGAAGGCTGCTCAACTGAACTGTCTCTGATCTACTCTGCCTCTACCTCCTCCTCAGCTGTAGGCTCTGTGGGACTCAGGTCTGGCATCTGATCCTCGTAATCTGCCCAATCAGACTCTGAATCCGAGGGATCTGCATCAAACAAGGCGGCATCAGTACCACCATCACACAAGGTGGCCTCAGTACCACCATCACTAGAAATCGTGTCGCGGTCGAGAACCGGCTCTGCTGCCACTGAAGTATCCTGGGCCAGGGCTGTGCTCTCCAAGCTCTCCTCTGCTATCAACTCGGTATCAGCGGTGTCTGGAAATGAGAGGATGGCCTGTGCTGCTGGGTCTGCCCATGCTGCCTCATCATCTGTGATCACAAAATCACAGTCCTGGTGGATGTCTAACCCGGCATCTGTCAGCTGCTCTGTGTCTGTGCTGGTCTCTGAGCATGCTCTGTCTCTGGCTCTGTAGTCCTCGACCGTCTCTATTTGTACACTTTCGCCCTCGACGCAAAAGTATACCTTCCCGCTATCATGGTCAGTCACTGCCTTGGCTGTGGCCAAGAACATACGACCGAGGATGATGGGGGTATCGGCCACTGAATCAGGGATCTCCATGTCCAACACTACGAAGTCCACGGGGAATTGCAGGCCCTGAATAGTGACGATAACGTCTCGCAACAACCCCTTCGGCCTCTTGACAGATTGATCAGCGAACTGAAGGACTGTCCTGCTCTGTCTAAGAGTGCCCAACTCGAAACGGTCGAGAAGGGCTGCCGGAAGGAGGTTGATAGACGATCCGCTATCCAATAGAGTCCGGTCAAACCTCTGCTCTCTAATGTGACATCTGACATATGGGGCTCCTGAATCTGGCCTCTTGGCCGACAGACGGTTCTGGATCGCGAAACACGTGGCTTTCGTCAGCACATGAATCTCTGAATGGTGGTTCCTCCTCCTTCTCCTGACTGTAGTCCTGTCTCTCAAAGAATGCTGAAGAAGGGGGATGTGCTGCAAAGCCTCCTGAAGGGTCAGCTGGATATGGAAACGATCAATCATGCTCTGGATGAACTCCTCCTGCTCTCTCTTTTTTGGATCTTTTTCTTTTTTCTTCCCCTTCCCCATCTGGAGGGCTCTAGGGAAGGAGATCACAGGGTCCTTCTCAGATGAAGGACTAGGAATAGGTCTAGATGGCTCGACGGCCTGATCCGCACATACATCAAGCACCATAGTGGGACCAGAGTAAACTAAACCTTTTCCTTTATTCAAAACATGGTTCCGAGCTACATCAGTGGAAGGAAAAACAACAGCTCTCTCTACATGAATACCGGTGGCCTTAGTACCACCACGGGCTGGCTCTGCTGGACATCTCGCGGCCTCAGTACCGCGTGCTGGCTCGGCAACTCGGGTGGCGTCAGTACCACCTCCTCGAACTGGTGAAACGGCGGCCTCAGTACCGCCGGTGGGATCAGCATCCTTGGTGGCATCAGCACCACCGTCATCATCATGAGCGGCCTCAGTACCGCTCTCCTCCTCCTATGGCGCTCTAAGAGTGTCCTCGTGGTGTAGCTCAGACGAGGCGCCGCCGCCTGCTGGTGTCCTACCGCTCCTAAGCGTAACAAAATCAGCATCAAAAAGATCTGAAGACATATCATCAAATGGATCACTAGGAGTGGCATGCTTAGTGTAAGCTACCTGCTCAGACTTCCGCTTCAGGCTGTTGGGATTCGGCTCTATCTGGACAAGGATGGCGACCTTCCCTCTCACAATGTCCCGCATCTCCTGGCGGAACTTGTCCATCTCCCGTTTGAAAGTAGCCTGCTGGTCCGTGAGGATGCAAGCTATGTCGTCTAAAGCGGGGCTCTCATATGATGGACCATGAGAGCCCGACGGGTAGCCTCTCTGGTGATGAGGCTGCTGGAACTGGTGCTGCTGCTGCTGAGAGGGGTAAGAGGAAGGGTGCTGCTGCTGCTGTTGGTGGTGAGGCTGCTCTCGCCTCCAAGACTATCCCTGCTGATAGGGACGAGGAACGAAGGATGACTGCTGCTGTGACTGGTAAACTGGGGGTTGCTGCTGCTGGTGATCCCTCTACTGGCTGTACTGGCCTCCCTGGCCAGATGGCTGCTGCTGGGGCTGGGTACCTCCACTCCCCCACCTGAATCCGGGATGGTCTCGTCAGATCCCAGGCTGAGGACGGTCATACCAAATCCCGTTGACATCCATCAACGGCTCTGCGTCGTACTGGGCTGGCGGGAGTACTGCCAGAGGCTGATCCGGCTGGTATACCACCATCTGCATGTCTGGAGATGGTGGTGACTGGTAGGTGGGCTGCGGCTGTTGGTACGGCTCCGCCTGTACAAGGTGAACCTGTCTAGGCTGGTGGTGTGAGCTGGAGCGCTGGAACGAGCTGCTGCTGCCGCCGGTATCACCTCGCAACTGAAGACGGGGCTGTGGAGCCGTCTGTGCCTCCTGGAGACACATGAGCTGGGTCTTCATGTCACTCAGAGTCTGTGCCATCTGCTCCATCTGAGTGATGTCCTGGCACTGCTTCTTCTCTATCAGCTCCATCTGATCCAACTTCTCACTCATGATACCCATATCCGCAGCGGATGACTCTGCCTGTGCTGCTGCTACTGCGGATGAACTGGATGGACAGGCGTCGACCCGTGCTATCCTCTGGTACTGCACGGGTCCTGGTTGCTGCTGGGGTCTGCCCTAAGTGTACAACCTGGTCTGGGACATCACCATGTAGTTCTCGGCCATCTCCTCGTAGATGGCCCAGACCTGGTCGTGATCCTTGGCGAAGTAAGACCCGCCACAAGAAGCATTCACCAAGCCCTGGAGCTCTGGTGTCAGCCCGCTGAAGAAGCTCTGCACAAGGTTGGGCTTCGAAATATCACGGTGCGGGCATCGGTCAGTCAGCTCACGAAACCTCTCCCATGCCTCATGGAATTGCTCGTTGGGGAGCATGGAGAAGTTGCTGATGAGGGCTCTCGCTGCATTGGTCCGCCCGAGTGGATAGTACTTGTTCAAGTACTCGGTGCGGAGCTGCTCCCAGGTGTAAACGAACTTCCCCAAGTGCTTCATCCAGGTGGCTGCTCTGTCTGCTAGGGAAAAGGGGAAGGCGATCATCCGGATCGTATCCTGGTACACCTGACGGTCGTGGACAGTACTGCAGATCATGAGGAACTCCTGGAGGTGGAGATGAGGCTCCTCAGTAGCGAGTCCGTGGAAGCGGGGGAGTAACTGCAAGGTGTTCGGGGGGAACTTGAAGTCCCCCACGATAGCTGGAAGTACTACCCAGTGATGTGTCAGCATCGATCCGGGGTTGTGTAACTCCCGCATCGGTCTCGGTGGTCCTCCTGCCGCGGCTGCGGCGGCTGCTGCCGCTGCGGCGGCTGCTGCGGCTGCTGCATCAACATCATCTGGGATCCTCGGCCCGTCTCTCCTGTGCTCTCACTCTGCTCTCTCTGCTCGCATCTGCTCCATCTCTCTCCTCATGTCGAGCATGAATGCTCCCTGATCCCTCAACTGCTGCTGAACGGTCTCTAAAGAGGCGATCAGGGTGGAGTTGATCGCGCCCTGGTCCAACACGAAGTGCTCAGGCTGTGGACCTCAGGAGCGATCCTCGGAACTGCCGGCCATGGCGTCTGCAAAATCAAATGAGCCAAACTCAGGTGCTGTCAAGTCTGCTAATCTCTCCTCTGGCTCATATCTCTCAGAATCGAAAGAAAGGGGGTCGAGGGGGAACAGGGTGGAATCATACCCGGACTCGGAGAACTGGTCTCGGCTCTCGCGGGCCAACCTAGATGAATGGGTAGACGTGCCCGAAAGCGGTGTAGCCAGAGCCTGCCTAAGAGAGCGTCTACCCATCATCGTGATCTGACGAGTAAGGCGGATGAGATCTGGAGAAACTATGATCGGCAACCAAACCCTCTGTTCACCAACACAACACGAGCTGAAGACCGTAAAAGCTCGGTCAAATTATCTTGTCAATTTTTATTAGGTGAACAAACAATCTATCAGAGCGCTTACGTGACCTGTTGGGATACCCGATGCTACCCCAACCGACTGGCCCGCACGGAAGAGTCGGTAGTCAGCTGGAAATAGCACCGGAGGGCTCTACCTAGTGAACGGGTCACTCTCTCGCGCAACCAAACCAAACAATGAGGGGGTTGCTCTCCCCAAGACAAATTTTTAAGTCAGGTATCTTTTAGGGTCAATAGTTTAAACAGTTCCAATTTTATGGTTTTTTTAATTTTTTTCAATAAAAACAAAGGCCTAACGAATTTTTCGGTTCTCCTGGTTATTTAGTCAAAAACAAGGGGGAGAAGACGAAAAAGCCGATGTGCGATGAAATCAATGATGCATGCAGAGATAGAAATGCGTACCTTCCTCCAGCACTCTACATGCAAGTGATCCGCGCAGAAATGTAAAGACAGAAAATATAACTACCCTATATGATGCAGTGGTGAAAAGCTGAGTCCTAAACAAGCAAGTCTACTCGAAGAACCGTCTAACTGGTCACCGATCCTTCAAGCCAAAGGTCCGGTCTCGGTCTACCCCTCCTCCTCCCGACACATCGGGTTCAGGAGCAGCGCTTAGCAGGGCAGGCTACGGCACGTAGGCTACGAAGGGGATGAGTCAGTTATTTTTATTAATCAATTATTAGTAGGTCCAATTAATCGCACTATAGGAACATGCAAGCAATTAGGTGTGGGGATCCTACTAATTACGACACAATCAAGCAGAAAATCCTAAGTCTAGGGGCTCGATAAAAACTGCTGAAAACCGTAAAAGGGCAGCGAAGAAAACAAAAGCCGCGAGAAAAAGCCGCGAAAAATCGAAGGGTCCCCCGAGCACACCGGTGCTCGGCAAAACATACCCGCTAAGAGTTCAAGCAAAGAGTCCAAGAGTGTCTGTCCCTGTATTATTACAACAATAATAAAATGAAATAAAACCTAAGCTAAACCTCTCCCACTCAGCCTCTTCCTCATGCTCTCCTGCGGCTCTGTACAGAAGGGAGCCGCCTCCAAGTTCCTCGGTTGCATCGGCTTCTCGAAATCAGCCGCCTCGATCCTTGAGCCCTCACAAGAAAAGAGACAAGTGGTCAGACCAATAAAAAATAATCAAATAATAATAAGAAAAATAAATGAAAATAAGATGAGGGTATATATATATATGCAAAAATACAAAATAAAATAAACACTCAAAATCAAACAAAAGCAAAAATAAAATAAAATAAAGGAAAACAAAATAAAACAAAAATAAAATAAGAGCAAAAAGCCGCGAAAAACCGCGGGCTCTGAAAAAGCCGCGAAAAGCCGGGAAAAAGAAAATAAAACAAAAAATAAAAACTACTAAGCCGTGCTCCCCGGCAACGGCGCCATTCTGATAGTCGAACTGACCCGAGCGACCAATAAGGTGCTAAACGGTCGTTGCGACCCAAGCGATCAGGATCGATCAATCAAGAAAAATAGACCACCAATAAAGATAAAATCAAATCGAAACAAGATAGCGGTCTTGCTATTAGTTTAACCTGGTATAGCGACCAGGGTCGAACACAAGGAGCACGAATTGGCCTCGCGGCCTACGAAGTAGTCAAAAAGAAAAGAAAATGAAATAAAAAGGTATTTTTGGTGGTTTTTAAGTCTTTTTATATTTTTTTGGATTTTTAAGGTATTAAGAAAATAAGAAAAACAACCAAACAAGACAATTCAAATATTTATTAAATGCACCAAAACTCAACCAAAAATTCAAATAAAAATATTTTTGTGTGTTTTATAATTTTTACTGTTTTTAGTGAATTTTTGGGATTTTTCTAATGTTTATTGAATTTTCTAAAAATGAAACAATGTCAGAAATGGTAGGTACTGTCCAGCCGAGTTTAAGGGACTTAGATAAAATATCTAAGAGTCCCCAATAAGCCTGGAGGTATTTTTCCTGTATAGAGAAGAAAATAAGGAAAACTTGAGCACTATTTTTTGGGTTTTTAGTTTATTTATTAGAATTTTTATAAGATTTTAAGTATTTTTCAATTTTTAGGTGTTTTAGGTAATGAAAAATAGTCAAAATTGGCTAGAAAATCAAGCCAACCAAAACAAACAGTAAGTAATTTTTTTGTAATTTTTAGATATGTTTTAATATTTTTTTGTGATTTTTCAAATCAGACAGTAAAGAAAATACATGTTTTTGAATTTTTAAAATATCAAATCAAAATAAAAATGTCTCCCAAAATCCCCGAAAATTTTACACAATGGCAGGAGCCATGTATCCAATTTTCATTGGATTTGGAGTATGTTTGCTATTTTACTCAAAAATAGAAAGAAGGTACTGTGCACAGGGACCTAAGTGCAAATACCAAGAGTCTTGGGGGGTCCGGTGCAAAATACCTAGGTAAACACGTGCGTGGCGCGTGCCTGAGGCACTCAGGGACCTAAATGTGAGGAAAACAAGTTTCGAGGGCTATTTGATAACATGTATCAAAAGCCCAAGGGATTGTTTGCAATTAACCCACTAATACACGCACATGCACAATTACTTTACGCACAGGGGTATAAATGCAATAATTCGAAATTTTTCATTCAACTCAGAACATCTCAGAACTACAAGGTATAAAATGCAAATAGCCCAGAAAATCACGTGTTGAAGCACGTGCTACACCATACACAGGGGCATAAATGCGAAAGAAATAAAGTGCAAGGTCCTTAATGCAATTGTACCAAAAACTAAACAACTAAACTAAATATTTACAAGACTAAATGCTAAATAAAAGAAACGACAGGGCCTAAGGGTAAATTACCCTTTATTAAGTCGAGCCGCTGGATGGATGCCACGTGGTGAATCGAAGGGTCAGGATCATGTGGCACTCCAACGCTGAGCTTCTCGGGCGAATCCGATGGTCTGGGCCTCGCCACGTGTGGATCTGACGGTGACGGTGCGTCGCAGCTAAGCCTCGCTGAATCGACGGCTGGGATCAGTCCTCCACTGATCTGACGCTATCTGCAGCTCCGCGAATGAACGGTCAGGATGTGGTCTGGAGCTCCGAGGCTGATCTGAGGTCGCTGGAGGTCTTCGAAGAACAGGTGGCCGGCGAACTTCGCCGGCCCAGTGTGCTCGCTCCGAGCCTCCTCGCGGGGCTCTGGTGATCGCAGAAGAATCGTCGGGAGCCTCCGCGTCAAATGGGCTCCTCCGATGACCCAACCGAGCCCTGGAGGGCTCCGGCGAGGTCGGCGGAGAAACGTCTCCTGGCTCGAGTAGGGGGACCTCAGTTGGTCCTCGTGATACCTGCAAAATAGGTCCAGAAGACTCGCGGGTGGAGGGCAAAGTGCCTCGACCGTTAGGCGAGGTGAAGGTGGTCGGTGGTTCGATATGGGCGAGCTCCGGCGAGGGTGTGCACGGAGGAGCTCGAACCCCAGCTCCTGTGCGAGCAGGGTGGAATGGGAGTGCGGAGAATGTGCGCGGGAGGAAGGCGAAGGCTATGGCACAACCCGATGGTCGAACGGTGGTCGGACGTGATCGGAATCTACGGTGGTCGGCGGAGAAACGAATTGGGGGTAATTGAAAATTAAAGAAAAAGAAAGGGAGACGGGTCTACCTGGGTGAAGGAATGGACTGGGGGCGATCTTGCGAAGCTCTGGGTCCTCGCCTCAAGGAGCGTCGACCTCCGAGGCTCGAGCTCCTGCTTTGGGCGAAGCACGGCGGTGTGTCTCACCGGATCAGTGGTATCCGGTCCCTCTCCTCGCTGCGACAGCACGGGGAGTGAGCTATCACTCTCACTCACGCACTGGAGCTCACTGGGGGTGGAGCGAATGAACCAAAGATGTGAATGAAGGTGGCGGAGCTCGAGCTATATACGTTGAAGGGTCCGGGAAGACGAGCGCGGGTAGGGTAATGGAGTGCGCGGATCCCGAGGCGGATGTGCCGGCGAGGGTGCCGGATCTAACGTGATCAAAACGGACCCGGGGTTTGAGGGGAGGATGATCGGGTTTAGACACAAAAAATGCGAGAAATCGGGTCGGGTGTCAAAACCCGTGGGAAGTGGTCCTGGGGGGGTAGTTGACCGGGCGGTCAACAATCCCCTGGGCCAATGGGTGAAGGCCACGTGGAAAAGATTTAAAAATTCAATTAAAAATAGCAAATGGCCGAATTATGGAAAAGTCTAAACATGAAATATTTTTGTTTTAATTTTTTCTATTTTTTTAGTGATTTTTAATTAATTTTTTTAAACTAAAAATAAGGTATTTACATTGTATAGCTATATATAGGTATATGTACAATATAGGGTTTTAAATTTTAATTTTTAATTTGTTATTTTTATACATTTTTATTCCTATTTTATATTTTATTTATATCATAAAATAAGAAATAAAAAGATATTTTTATTTTATTTTTATTATTTATATACATAGGTGAAATAAATAGATATGTAAATATATATACATGGTATATTTACAATATATTTTTAGGTTTTTAATTTTGTTATTTTTATTTTGTTTTTGTTTTAATTTATTTTATTTATTTACACCATATCATATAGAATATTTACAAGATTTTTGGAAATTAATTTTATTTATTTATAAGGTTAAATAAATAGGGATGATTGGACTATATACAAGGTGACTATGTACATGAGTGACCTATTTTTTTTCTTTTTATTTTTTCTATTTTTATCTTGTTTTTATATTTATAAATATATACAAATATTTACAAGCCCTTTTGAGTCTATTTTTGGGAGGAAAATATTTTTATTTTATTTACATAAATATTTACACACATGAGCCCCTATCTTCCTCTACTTTGGCTTTTATGCGGTCAGGCTCATGCTGAGCCCTCCCTTGGGTTAGGTTGCTCAATATTTATTCTAAATATTTCCCTCTTTTTCTTTTTAATTTTTATTTTTTTTATTTTTGCACAAAAACATGCTAATTATAGGTTTTTACACAATGCATGCTTTTGGTAACTATTTCTATTTACAACTATATATATGCATTTGCAAAGGTTTTTGTAGCTAAAATATAAGAATAAAGAGTGATGAATGAGTATTCATCAGGTACACAAATAATTTGGAAAAAATACAATAAAATATATTTATGTATAATTAAATAATTCATAAATATATAAAATGTGTACATAAAATAATAAAATATAAATTACAAAATAAAAATAAAATACACTTTATAGGTCAATATACCTATATTTACACTTGTAAAAATAAATACATAATAAATATTCTCATAAAAATAAATAAAAATCATCATAAAATACTACATAAAATAATAAGTATTTTTTTTGTGTTTTTACTAAAAATAAATAAAATCATTTAATAATTTAAATTGAAGGATCGAGGCCCTTCCACCACCTCTCGTTGGACTTCTTCTCTCCACTCTCATTTACACACTGATCATCGCCCAATAAAATCCAGGAACCTTCGCCCCTCTCTCGTCGTGCTTTTACGTGCCTTTACAGGTCCTGAAGACCCCATTTGTTGGGTATCTGCATCAAGAACAGACCTCCGAGTGCCTCGACACTCCAGGGCTCCATCGACGAGCCCCATACTATTTTGAAGCCTTCATTTGCTGCGGAATTACACCAGGAATGCGTAGAGCACATCAACAACGAAGGAGGAGGAGAGAGCAGTGAGATTTTGTGGATCAAAGGAGCTCTAGGGTGGTGTTCTTTAGTGTTCTTCCTGCCACCTTAATAGCCGTAAGATGCACACCTCACTCCAGTTTTAATCACAACTGTCTGATCGAGCAGACCATTGACCATCAAATCGATCGAGAGATCAAATCCGAGTCGATCATCAACGAACCGTCATCGCATGACCGGAGGTCGAGATGTGGATAAGTGAATGATCAACATCGTCAGATCGCCTTAGGGGGGTATTTTTACTTCACCCCTCTCCTTTTTGTAGTTTATTTTTAGTTTATAAATTTTCACAATTCAAAAATTTGTGTAATATTTGTAGTTTAAACCCTGTGATTCCTTTATTTGCATAAGGTCCCTCGCCATGTCACCTCACGTGCATGTGCGCGTGAGGGGACATGCTTTTTGTAGAAGGGCCCTTGCAAGTTATTGTATTTCTATTTAGTCCAGAAAAGTTTAATTCTAGTGTAGTTTATTTTGGTTAAATTGCAAAGAGGATCTTCAGTTTTTTTAAATATTACATATATACCCCTACTAATGCATAATTATTTAAATACTATGGGCTTTTTGCATGTTTCATCCTAGACTTTATTGAGGGGTTCATAAAATAATAAATTTTTTTTGGAAATTATGTTTAAGTCCCTACCATGCAATTACTTTTATTTCACTCATTTGTATTATTAAAAATATTAAATTACATCAAAAAATTCTAGGATAATTATCTTAAGTACCTCACATTACTATAAATCACATATATTTTTATAGGAAAGTTAATTCAATTTTCCTATTTTTTTTAAAATCATGCATTTTGCTCTTGTTTACATTAAAAAATATATAAAAATAATAAAAACCTTTTTAAATTCCAAAAATTTATATTTTATCTATTACCTTATTTTGTAACTCCCTATCAAAAACCACTAAACATAACAAAAGAATACTAAATTAAAAAGCTCTGAAATCTTTATAAAAATAAAAAAAATTAAAAATCCAAAACTATTTATTTTTATATCTAATTTTCTTTCATTATATATTATCTATTAAAAATAGTTTTAAGGAATTTTGGATTTATTATGTACTTTTAATACCATAAAACATTCAACCTATTTATTTATTCCCTATTTTGGGATATTTTGGATTTTAAAAATGATAAAAATTAGCAAAAATCGTAAGAAAAATCACAAAATAGAGAAAAATGTTAAGGAGACAAAAATATTTTATTTTACCAATTTGAGTATTCATAGATATCTATAAGTATAAAAACATATATTCTATATACATCTATATTTTCTTATATTATCATTAGTTAAAATCCCAAAAATGTTTTTATTACCTTACAAAAAATAGAAAGGAATGTACCTTTTGGTATTTTCCTAATTTCATTTTCATTTTATATTTCTGTTATCTATATTATCTATCTATATATATCATATATACTTATATTAGAATTAGGTAAAAAGAAAAAAAGAAAATAAAAAATCATAAAATATAAAAAATGAAAACTATAGAATAAAAAATATATAAAAAATATAAAAACAAAAGTTAATTAATTATTTAATTATATAATAAAAAACCCACACAAAAATACAATAAAAAGAGACTAAGAGGACATGTGGAATTAATTTTCCCAATCTATCTTGTGTGCTCCCTATGTTTGACACTCTACATACTTGCACCTATACACAACTTTTGTAGAGTTATAATAAAATTTAAATCCCCATTTTTGCTTCACATTGCTTGGTATATTTTGTGGGTTAATGGTTGTTTGAATCATCGTTAGTGAGCGGTCGCCAAAACGACAATATCCTCACCTTGTGAGGATATATGAGACCCTCACCATAAGCGTTTCAACAAGGGATGACCCATGCGTTGGGGAGGTGTGTGTGGGCAGCGTCACACGTGAACAACGATTCATTGTGGGGGGGGGGGGGAGGGACATTCATGGGTGGAGGTCGAACGGTGGGGGGTGGGGTCGTTGGAGTCTCAGCGCTTTACTATAGGACCGTAGCTCTGTTACTATGGGGAGAGAGATGAATAAATTATTTATTCATGAGGCCGTATGGTTCCCTTTATAGAGAGGACGAATCATAAAGAGCAAATTACAAAAGAAAGAAACAACAAATACACATATGCTAATAACTCTCAACCCATACAACAACATCATCATCGAGAAATGATATCTAGTCTAATTGGGGATGACGTGTAGCGAAAGGAATCTCGTGTAGTTCAGAATTTAAAAATTTTTTAGAGTTCATGTACTTAAAAAGAGTAGAATCATGTTAAATAACGATTGGTTTCTGATCTGTATCAAAAAAAAAATGTAGACGTGCCCAGGATAACGAAAATATATTCAATTTAGTCTCTAGTCGATATGGGCCTCTCAGCTCTCATCTTTGATGCAATTATAATTCAGAATTGGCATCCCCCGATGCATATTGCTTTCCTTCAATCGAGTCTGCAATATTTTCTCCATTAGATGAAGTTTGTTACTTGACCTTACTTTGAATTGAAGCAACAAACCTTGTTCATCGACTGTACATTTGCATTGCTCTTCTCATTTCCATTACTTTTCTCCATATGTTGGACTTTTCTTGTACTGTAGAATCTATAGCTTTTGAATGTTCAATTACAAAATTTTCAAGTTCCATTGATAAAATTTTCAAGCTAGAGATTCTACGGTACATTCAAAAGCTAGAGATTCTACACCATCTTCGTGAAAAGGTGACACCTGAATTCAAGTTTTCTCTCTCTCTATATATATAGGATTTAGTGGGGCTGCCTCCAACATGGCTGCCCCGCCCCCTATTTCAGCATGTTTTTTTCATTTTTTTTGAAAAATAAAATCATGTATATTCATCCCTATATCCTTCCTATATACCATTCGAATTTCGTCAGAAACAGAGACTCCTACGACCTCCATCGATATGGTGTCGATTTAATAAATCATGTTACCGTTAAAAAATGACTGTCTCGATGGAGGTCGTAGGAGTCTCTGTTTCTGACGAAATTCGAATGACATATAGGAGGGATATAGGGATGAATATACATGGCGATATTTTTCAAAAAATAAAAAATAAAAAAAAACGCCGAAAACGGCGCGGGCGCAGCCCCATTAAACTCAATTTTTAATGCGTGCGACAAATGGAAAACAGAAAGTTCAAATTTGGCCCATGCTGAGATCTTGACGTTATTTGCACGACGGTCTAACCAGTTGAGCTAATTATAGGCCAATTTGTTGCATTGATGCCAATTTAATGAAAAAATGGTATTTGTATTCGAACTACTGTCCAAACTTAGATTATATGAATTCGAACTAAGCAGCAATAGAAATAAAACTTTTAAGCATCTGCTGCTGAGCATTAGACTCCATGTCACCAGAGTTATCGTTAGAGCGTACTTCGTTAACGGGTTAACGACCTGAGATGAGATCGGTTAACAGATTTCATAACGAGAATTAAGCTGATTAATTCTTCCTACCGCGGTCCGAACCGCGACTTTCGAAGCGACGAACTGCGGCGGCATACATGTTCAAAGTGAATTGAGATTCGATCGAATCGCCGAACATCAGCAGCCCGACCGTCGCAACACCGGCGTAGACAAGCATACACGAAACAAAACTGCAGAAACAACTACTTATCAGCGACAATTACACGGGAATTCGCGACAATTCAAGCAAGCTGAACTAAGTCAGTTATGATCATTTGTAATTAATCAGTAATAAGAAGCAATTCAGTTATGATCTTTAGCTGATTTGGATTTACCAGACGAACAAAACAGTGGGAAATTCCGATTTCTTCTTCATTGAGGAATAGATATCAGGGAAGAGTGAATGCCCCGAGAAGCAGAATCCGTATAAACCGATCGCGACGGGGAGGTTCGTGAGGTCCAGGACACTCCCAACCGGATGGAGACCGATCCCGTCGACCAAGATGACCACGACCGACGCGATAACTCCACCAGCTGAACGATTAGATGAAGATCAACTACAAGAAAAACGAGTTTTAGCCACATAATGTGCCTCGAAAACTTGTGACCATGATAATTCTGTGGTCACTACTTTCTATAGTCACAGTTCCGTAATCAAAACTTTCAAAGATGGAAAGAGGACATTCATCTCAAAATTGTGACCACGATAATTTCTGTGGCTACTTGTAGTGGTCACTGCATATTTATAGTCAAAGAACTCTCGTGACGAAACTTGTAGCTACGATTATATGATACAAAGTGCTGTGGCCAGAACCAATTCCGTAGCCATAAACCCCAAATCCGTAAGCAACTACATTCAAGAAAACCGGTTATATATAATGTTGAAGGTTTAAAGACATGAGAGGTATGACAGTAAGCTGAGATCTCGGAGCAGGACTGTCGGAAGAACCGCCAAGGTTGTCGTCGCAGCGAAGAACTGGTGGGATCCCAGATACCGTCCAGCTACGTGCACGCTCGCGTCGGGGAACATCGTCGACAAGTTATCGCTGACGAGAATTACGTACTCTACACAGGAAGCCTGAATTCGGGAACTTGTTAATGACAAGAGATGAAATCGATGGATTTAGATGGAAGAATTGTTGCTTACATAGTATTATTAATAGTGTTGTTGCTTACTAAGAGTTCCATGTATGTATTACAATAGATCGTCCAATCGAGATCGGACGGCTTTCGTAAGGGGCCGGGATAGTGGGTCCCTATAAAGACCATCGATCGCGATCGGACGATCCACTGTAATACAACACCTGCTGTATTACAGCAGAGGATCTTCTCTAGATATAACACCTCTGCTCTTATATTAAGCTAACAGAAGGATGTGATATATTGTGAAGTTTGTAAGAAGATAAGGTTACACTTGTAGTTACCAGCGAGCAACACAGAAGAGGACTGCTGTAAATGAGGAGTGCGCCCGAAGCCGCTCGACGACCAAGTTCGAACGGTTCACATGAAATCCAGGTTTTTACGGGTCTTTACTATGCGAACCGCTCGATCTTGATCGAGTGGCTCGGATGCATTCCTTGTTTATAGCAGTCCTCTGCTACACAACAGAGGATCTGCCCTCATAGTTGCAAAAATAATTGTTGTTGAATAATACCCAAGGAATTAGAAACTATTATTGTTGAATTACTTGCGGCAAATAATATGGTTCACTTAGAATTTACGATAGTTGTTGTTAATTCCGCAACGGTTGATATACAATTCCACTTTTAATTGTATGTTACATTAAACATTCTTTTGTACTTAATGACTAAAATTACAATTTTATCAATATAAAAATGTTATTTGCTACAGACGTTTAAATTTTTAAATGCTTATATTACGAAATAGATACATTTCTTCCATCTTTACTTTTGATGATTTAATACTATAAAGAACAATGTTTATGTACGCAACATGTAGATGAAATCTATAAATAGCAATGAGGTAATGGAGTTGACTCGAAATTCCATTATTATTTCCCACTCTTTTAATTTCTTTTCCTTCTATATTTTTCTAAATATCCTTTAATTTTCTAAAACTTCTCTCCTTAATTTCTTATTGAACTAAAATTACTTTCTGACTACAGCATCCTTTATCGTTGTTTTTAGCTTAAAATAAAAGATTATCAAAGGTCGCTTGTAAAAAGCCTACAATTCTATTTCCGACGTAACGTAAAATATGTAATTGGAAATATACCTCTAACTCTGAGGCCATGCGGTGGTGTACTCGTCGGAGTACGTCGAGTTGCCTCCGTCGTCATCGGACTCTCCGGCGAAGTCCTCGCCATCATCACAAGTCAATATGGTTATTGGGATCCCATGTTGTCCAACATAACAAATTACGTTAAATTTGGAAGGACTAACGGCCGGGGATGCAAACGATTTCGGATATATCGGTATCCGATCCGTCATCGTATCCGTTTTATATAGATTTTGACATCCGTATTCGTATCCATTTAAAAATGGATACGGATATAGATATCGTTTTGATATCCGCAAACATATGTATCCGTATCCATATATCTGTCTTCATATATGAATATAGTTCTAGATTTATTTTTAACCCAACATAACATAATTCTATATCTTATTTTACCATATTTGTATAATTTTTATTATCCATACATATTTTGTAAATTTATATCATGTGTTTTCCATCCAATTTCTATATATTTAAGTCTATTCTATAGTTATTTCCAACATTACTCGTATGCGATCAGTATCCGTCTTACATCCGTATCCATTTTTTAAAGATATGGTAAGATAGTTTTAATATCCGTAAATATCCGTATCCGTATTAGTATTCGTATTCAAAAACGGATAATGATACGGTAATACCTATATCCGTATTCGTATCCGTCCGTTTGCATCGCTACTAACAACGCTACAGAAGACGTGAAGAAGGGCTTTTTGCCGGAATACCCTTGCTTACTTCAGAGTTTCACGCATATGTACTAAAAAAAACAATTGCTGCGGGAAACAAAAGATTGTCATGATCTCTATGACAAAGTCTTTGAATAATAAGTTTTTGATGAAACATTATCTGATATCCCTTTGTACACAAGAATGTACTCTTCTAAAAGAACATTTAGATTAGAATTTAAAGTACTTCAAAATGTGATTGGTCAGATCATTTAAAGTGACAAATTAGAATTTCAACAGTGAGTTTAATTGATCAATCATGCATGGTGGGGTGATCGATCCAAAAATAACCAATGAGTAGAGGCAATCGATCATATCAAACAAGGTGATTGATCAATGGCTATTGATCGATGCAAATTGGCATATGTGATCGATCAAGTTGACTTAGATCTAAATTAATATGATATTAGGGTAAAATGATAATATGCATGCATGTTATATATGCATCATGTTTAGAGTGAAGTTGTCATGAATTTTGTAGTATTATATGTACTTAAAAAGTTTCTTGCCATCAAAATATTAATATAATTAGCGTGCATAAATGGTACTATTAGTATCTAAGAAGTATCAAAGAAAGGCAAACTCAGAAGAAAAATAAAAAAAACAATATAAAGGATATTTGCTACTACTGTAAAGGAACCAAGATATCGGAGTAAGAAATGTTCGAGAAAAGTAAGGCAATAATATGGGTGCCATAGTGGCTTAAGGAGGAAATGATTTGAATGATGATAATGTACTCACTATCATGAATCAACTGTATTATTAATATGCAAGGCTTCTTAAGTTTGATTGTTCCTCTCATGACTTCTTCTAGAGGTTGATTCTCTACTTATGAGAAGATCGATGATGGAAATGTCATCACTGGGAACGATGCATTATGCCATCTTAATGCTGTCAATTCTATGGAAATCAAGATGCATGATAGGATGATGATGGTGATAATTTGATAAGTTCGTTGTATTGCTTATTTGAGGATGGATTTGATATCGCTTAGAGTCTTGGAATCTAAACGATATAGCTAACATTGTAGGATGAGTTTAATAGGTGGTCAAAGAAGGGACAATTATCATTGAGGATGTCATTGAAGATCCTTTATATTCCACGTGATCTA
This sequence comes from Ottelia alismoides, assembly GCA_037367405.1. Taxonomy (NCBI): domain Eukaryota; kingdom Viridiplantae; phylum Streptophyta; class Magnoliopsida; order Alismatales; family Hydrocharitaceae; genus Ottelia; species Ottelia alismoides. The sequence goes on from JAZKJV010007862.1 coordinate 265,290, forward strand.
TATTCTTCTTTACGTATCTTTGATTGTACTACATATTATCATGTCAGTGAAGAAGAGTTAGAACGATGAACAAAGAAATGGATGTCTACAAGTTGTGGTGCAAGAGTAAAGGGATATAGAATCTTACCCTCTTCTGAGTGTTGAATACGTATTTATGTAGACATAGATATAGACGTCCATGAATAAGAGTGGGGTTTGAATTGTGATCACGTAGTTGATTACACTACCTCTAATCAAGTTGATGCTGAATAACCTGAAGTTAAGCAATCAGAGGAGACGCTTTATAGCATTGCTATGATCAACCTAGGCAAAAAGACACATCCTCCTCAAAAATATCACTTTGAGGACATAGTTGCATTTGCATTAAAGTTTACTATGGAGGTTGAGTCTTAATAACCGTCCACTTATATTAAAATAGCAGAATTTACATATTGGATTATATCTATGGGCAAGGAGATAAAGTCTCTTTACAAAATTCAAACATGGGAGTTTGTCACATAGTCAAAGAGGAGGAAAGACGTTGGTAGTAGGTGGATGTGAGATCCCTCATGTTAAGATCCAATATTTTCCCAATTTATGATATGATCCAGTAACCAAATTAGAAATGACCAAACCATCTTGTAGTGTTCATCGAGACCTTTCCAACAAGCCAAAGAACATTGAAATCAAAGTCCGTATGAGAGAGATACGTGCAGAATATGGACTAGATGTGGCTAATTGGATCCGGATCCGAACTAGATCCCTTTAAGGCAGATCCCCTATATAAGGGGGTGGCTAAGTCAATAGGTTAGACCACTTGACCATTGCTTGGATCACCACACTCTCGCCGGAGCTCTACCGTCAGAGCAAATTTCTGACCACTGATAGGAAGTTCGAGCTTACCATTTTGAAGAGCACAGAGCGAGGATCATCGTTGGCATGTTAGTGTTCCACAAAATGCCCGGAACTCTCGTTACAATCTAAGGAAGTTCAAGGGAGAACATTCTCACAGGTATGGATTTCACCCTCCTCTTATCGTCGGTTCCGCACGATTTTCACACACTAGTTGTTATTATTGTTTAGAACCCGTAGGCGATGTCTTCGCATTTAGGCAAGTTTTATGCCAAAAGCTAGATTTTATCGCATCTCATTATCATGATTTTTCGTTGAATGGATGAATGCATGGAAGAGATAATTATATATTCATGATATGGTAACAACATAAACAAGGAATGCAATTAATTTTACGATCAGAGCAACTTCATCGAACGTCTCGGTGATGAACACAAAGATCGTGGAGGGATCCTAACGTCTAGTCTTGGAGGGTCTGCGGTGCTCGACAAGTCGGGTCCGACAATCACTGTATCGACCACTCTCTCTGCTATCAGATGTCCACAATCAAGTGCATCAACAATTAAACCACAATGATGCTCAAATAATAAGTATGGTGAGCTAAAATTTATTATACCATGTAGGGGTCGAACCACAAAGGAGCAATGGAGATATCCATAAAAATTGACAAGAAAAATCAACAAATATTTTTCTGTATTTTATATGGATTTTTTTATTTTTGTGAGTTTTTAGTATTTTATAATTTTGGATGTTTAATTTTCTTTTTATTTTTAAATTTATAGTTTTTTATCCCTTTATATTTATCTGATTTTTAGTTTTCTTTTTTTTAAATATGTAATAAGTATATATAAGTATATATATGTAATATATATAATATAACAACTATATAAGATATAAATATAATAGATATATAATTTTAGAAAAATACCCTAAAGTACATTCATTTTTATTTTTAAGGGTTTTTAGTATTTTGGTTATTTATAAATATTTATAATAATTATAAGTAATATATAGTAGTAATATATATATCAGTTATAAAGTATTCTATTTATAAATGTAACTATATATAGTTAAAAATTACAAACTAAAATCTTTTTATATTTTTAACATTTTTCTCTAATTTTATTAATTTTGTTTTAATTTTTGCTAATGTTTTTTGGATTTTTATACGATTAAAAATGTTAAAATAATAACTAATAATATTAGGTCAGATTGATTTAGAATTTAAAAATAGATAAATACCTTAAAATTTTCCAAAACTATTTTTTATGTATAATATATAATATAGACAAAATTTAGAAATAGAAACTAATATTTTTACATTTTTAGAAATTTTTTATAACTTTAATAAGGTTTTTGGTGTTTTTCCAATTTTTAATGATCTTGTTTTGTAGTTTTTAGTGATTTTTGGTCTAGAGTTGCAAAATACAATAATAAATAATCTCTAAATTTCTAGATTTTTTAAAAATGGTCTATAATTTTTTATATTTTTAAATGTAAATAGGAGAAACATGCACTATTTTTATATTTTTAAAAATAAAAAGTACTTTGAATTACCTTACAAAAAATATATATGATTTAATATAGTCCTAAGAAATTAGAATAATTTCCTACAATTTTTTGATGTAAAATGCTATTTTTGATAATCAAAAAACAAGAAATAAAAATTAATGCACTAATAGGGACCTAAATATAATTAACATAAAACATTAATGCTTTTCAGAACACATTTCAAAAATCTAGAGGCATACACATAAAATTCCTTGAATATTCAATTAATAACGTGCTGGCAGGATTATTTTTGTAATATCCATAAAGTTACAGGACTTGATTGCAAATTATCCAAAAAATATTTCACTGAAATAAAAAGTTCTTGGATTAATTAATAATAAAAACCTACAGGGGGTCCTCTACAAATATTACAAAATATTTTGAACCGCCCCCTCACTTGTAGGCATACGTGAGTGATGTGGACTGAACCAAATAACGAATAAAATAATGCGGAGCCTAAGTGAAAATATTATAAAATATTTTGAACTACAAATGAAAGTTTTAGGACTAAAAAGTAAATACAAAAGCGGAGGGGTACGAGGAAAAATTACCCCTCGAGGCGTTGATCGACGGTTGAGGGTGTTTCACTTGCGACGCGTCGCTTCACGAACGACTGATGACGCCTTTTCCTTGGATGAGCTGGATTAGATTCAACAGCTTGATATGAGGTTGAGTGCTCTATGATCCGATGACAGTTGTAGCGTTTGGAGGAGAGGCACGATGGGACGGTGGGGGACACACCGGGAAGAACAGGGAAGAACACCCAACTGGGTGAACTTCGATCCGACCTCGTATTCGACTCCAGCCGCCGGAGGGACTCTCAGATGGTGCAAAAGATGGCTGGAGGTGATCTGCATCACCTGGGGAGCTCAAATGGATATACCAACGTTGGGGTCTTAGAATGGCGATGAAGCTGGAGATCCAAGACTACCCTCGTCTCATCAAAAATCGACCCAAATCAGGTCCTCTAAGTCCAGAACCTGCAGGGTTAGACTCACACAAGCAAAATGAGAGTCTAGGACTGGTTTGGTTGGAAAATGAATGAAAATGAGGTGTGGCCGAGGTGCTCCAGTGAGCAGCAAAGGAGCATCGATTGCTCGATCTGGAGGAGATTGAGTTGGGTGGAGATGCCTGGGATATAAAGAACTTGAAGGGGAAGGTGATGGGGCTGTTAGGCAAGGCAGAGCATAGTCGGAAGACAGGTAAATAGTGCCCGGAGCTCAAGCTCTGGTGAACTTTGTTTTGAACTTTTTACAAATAAAAGATGAATTTAAACAAAACTAAAACCTAAGTTAGACTACTGCTACTGCTAGGAAGGAAAAGAGCTAAAGAAACTAGGGCCTACCTGCAAAATAAGGAGCCAAGGAGGAGCTCCGCATGAAGGTCTCCGACGAGCTCGGATCTCCGTCACCAGCCCTCTTCCTCAACACCATGGCCTCAGACTTTAATTAAGTAATCTTATGTTAAAGTAGGCGTTCTTCACCGACTCGAACATGAACTAGTATAGAATACTACACTTGTATGTTATTTTAAATAACTGTTTGGATCACTTAACTTTAAAATTGAAAAGATAACGATCAAACTCTTACGATATTTACTGAATGAGTAGATGATTTGGGACTCTTCTTTGTGTTTGATTGAGTTTTGGATCCATTGTGTTTCATTTTATTTGAGTTTCTAGCAGTCTTCAAGTCTCATTTTTTAATTTTTATTCTTATCTGTGTCATTATGACGTGTCATTTCTCACGCCAGTCAAATCTTGTGATTTCTTTTCTCCCACATCATCCTCGTTTCCCAGGTCCGGTTCAATAAGGTTCTCTTCTTGAACCACAATTGTGTCTTGTCCGGTATGAGCTCGATCCTCATCAGGTCGGTGTCTTCTTCGGTATTTTATTCTACACTTTTTCTTCCCCTCCCTTTGTGTCTCCACCTGTGTCCCATCCCATATCTTCTAGGCATGTTGTGCTGCGAGTTGAGTCTAGTGTAGAGGATTGAGCAGATGATTGAACTGGGAAAATGACATCTTGGAATGATGGTGTGATCTTTGAGGGAAGTAAAACTAGATTTATATGATGACTTTCTTAACGATTCCGATATTACACACCAGATTGTGGATGTGATCACTGAGGCATTACATATTATGGACGATGAGACTGATATCATGAGTTTCCATTTTCAGACATTGATTCATTTTTCACCGGTTACCCAACAAGAGTTCGATTCGATTCCACACTTCATAGGTCAAGTTTCTTGGGGATACCATATCGTTCAGTATTCCAGGAAACAGAGCAGGAGCTCGCATTTTTTCAATCATTCTATCAGCCGATCCACTTTCCATATCATGAAATATCAGACTCCATTTCTCCGAGGTACTTTTTAGATTCTTATGGATATTTTGGACCATTCTAGCATCATGGGCTATGTGAAGATCACCATTTTGATATGCCACATATGGATTGTCCCACGTATGAGCCATTTGTCCTCCAGATCGACGAGACTGATAGACTTTATGAGGACCTGATTATTGTCAATATTGTCCCATTTTTCACCGATGAGTTTGCTTCTATCCCCGAGGGTTATCTGCATGAGGATGCAACATCTTCTTTGTTCTCGATTTCACTTCTTGAATGTGCATATGATCTGTGGGATCATGAGACCAAGTCTTCCGAGTCTTCTCTCCTTGACGACCCTCGAAAGGATGAGCTCTGCCTTGAGCTATTCGATGATTTGTATGATTTACCTCCATTATGTGATAGGATATCTCGTTTCATAGTGAGTCTATTGATATTACCTTTTATATCTTTTTGAGACTATCATTGGCATGGAGGATTCCATGACCGATCCATATTTCTCCATGTTCATTTGTATTGGCTCTATGCATTCACTATATTCTTCTAAGCCGATGATTCCTTTGATGCTACCGGATCCTAGCTTAGTTTTCTATTCTATTCTTGTGATAGAAAATACCCACTTGATTGTTTATTCGGATGTATCCGTTTTTACTGTTGACTTCATTTTTTTGTTCTCACACCAAGATGTCAATGAGAGTATGATATTCGCTTTATTGATGTCGTCCTTAACCTTGATACATCGTTATCCTAGCATTTGCACTCAGCTAGGGGCGTAAACTCTAATGCTTGTTGAGAGACACCTCAACATTGTCTACCTTGTATAAATGTGTTTCGTCTTTTACTCTCTCAGTCATCTCTTTGTTGTTTTACATCCTAGGGATCTTTTATCCTGTATAGGGGGAGTGATATCATTCTTTCTTTCTTATTTTGATTTCATTTTAATTTTGATCTTTCCCTCGCTTATCTCTCAACTTGTTAACATTCTTTTCTATTCTCAGGGACCCTTTACCATAAGTATATGGGGAGACAAGTCGAGCTAATTAATTTAGTATATTCTAATCCTTGATCCTCCGCATTGTGTAGAGTCTACTATGCTTAGGATTAGTTGATCCTAAGTATATGTGAGGATGATTGACTTCCAATTATTTTATTTGAGTCATTATAATATGGTATTCTTCTATACTTAACACGAGTTATGTCTTTCTTTGTTTCTCCTTAGTCACTATGAGGACATAGTTTGAGTTAAGTATATGAGGGTCGTATACACACACACACTAGCCATAACTCATACTTCATGTATTTTTAATAATATGACTAATATACATTGAGTAAAGGTAGACAAAAAAAGATTGAAAAGCTCTTGTAAATATGTGTAATTTTTTTGAAAAATGTTTGTAAAAAATTAGTTTGAAAATGTTTTACAAAAGATTTTGAAAAAGAATTATATTAAACAATCTGTTGAAAACCTTTTAAAAAATCTTTGTGAAATCTTTGCAAACTTTTGAATATTCCTTTGAAAATGTTTATAAAAAGATTGGAAAATTATTTTTACAATATTTGAAAAAGTGGTTATAAAATAAGTTTTCAAAAATATTTGTGAAATATTTGCTAAAATGCTTTCAAGTGGTTTTGAAAACCTTGTACATAATAATGTTGCAAAATTATTCAAATAAAAATCATGTACAAAACCTGTATACTTGTAGAAATTCCTTTATTAATATGTACATAATACTTCTATATACTTGTAATTACGTACAATTCACTGACCCATTAAAAAAATCCTAAAAAATAAAATATTTCAAAATTCATAAAAATGTGTAAAACTCTTTCGAAAACAACATAAAAAGTTCAAAACCAGAAAATTTACTTCATAAAAAATATCTTTGTATTTGCATTCACATTTTTCAGAACGATTTTGACGATTGAACTAGTCTAAATAAAATCTGAAGATTGGAGCTTGGTTTAGACCTTAGTCCACTGAATTTTACATGAACCTTATAGGAACTGGAATTATGATTTTTCAGTTCAATGGGACTTAGTTCTTTGAGTCCACAAGACTATGTTCACATACATATCCGTTTACATTTATATTTTTTTATTCATTAAGGTTCCAACATGCTTTGATGTTTATGACGAGAATGATAGATGATGTAAATGGAGGATGTTTACGAGGATCATGATGTTATTATACATTAAATATGAGTTCAAATCATATGATATTTATATACGGGTGCATGTGTAAAATTTTCTTTGTTATTTATTATCTATAACTTACTTCTTATCATGGATATTATAAATCAAATTCACAAACTTTTCTTTTCAGAATTTGACTTGTTAGGAGGAATGGTTTTGCAAATCTTAAGAGTGGAAATTGAATCTTTTTGGCCAAAGAGAAATGAGATACATATCAATTTGAATAAGATTCTTGTGTTTCTTCTTCTGAGTATTCATCGATTGGAGGTGAGTGATCACTATAACTATTAGATAATTCTCAAGTTTGATATTCCTTCGGATTCAATTACTTAAAAGTCCAATTCAAATTCGATTTAAAAACAAATGAATTGAACCTAAATATAGGTTTATGCTCATTTTTATAAACGAATCGAACATGAAACTCTTAGATTCGTTCAAGTTCGGTCATTAAAAATTCGATATACACACATACGTGCACAAAATTATAAAACTTTACGATATAAAAATGTATTACAATTATATTTATATTCAAATTGTGGATCTCATTTTTTTAAAAGGCGAAGAAGAGTGAGATAGACAAGAAAACAATTGAATGAATAATGATAATTAGTTATATCAATATACACACATTAGTGATGCAAACGGACGGATATAGATACATGTGTTATCATATCTTTATCTGTTTTTAAATACAAATACAGATGCGGATACATATGACAGATATTAAAACTATGTTGACCATTGGAGATACAAGGGTGCAAAGGGGGTGCTGTGGAAGATTGACTTTGCAAAAGCTTATGACAGTGTGGATTGGATTTTTTTATGGTCGTCAATGAGAAAAAGGGGTTTTCCGGACTGTTGGATTGCATGGATGAAAGATGCGTCACCACATCCTCCTACTCGATCCTGGTAAATGAGCGGGCGGAAGGTGGTTACTTCCAGCCACAAAGAGGGGTTCGTCAGGGCTACCCACTAGCGCCCATGCTTTTCGTGTTGGTTACTGATGCTCTGGCAGTCATGTTCAAGCAAGCAGTTGATGGAGGGTGGTGTGAAGGATTCCATCTTGATGACATCTCTGTGTCCTTATTACAGTACGCAGATGACACAGTTCTCTTCCTGAGCGGTTCGGATGAGATGATCTATCGTGCGGCTCAGCTACTGGACAACTTCAGTGGTTTGTCAGGTCTTGAAAAAAATATCCAGAAATCTGTGGTTATCACTTTTGGACTACAGGATGGTGATCGGGACCGGCTAATGGAAATCCTTGCTTGTCCGTTGGGTGACCTGCTGATTACCTTCCTGGGACTTCCTCTGGTGGCTGGCAAATTGAGAGCAACTGATTAGGAGGTCGTTATTCAGAAGATAAACTCAGACTGGCAGGTTGGAAGGCAGTTACCTTACCTAGGGGCGGGAAGCTGGTTCTATTGAAGCATGTTCTGTCAGCCATCCCTATTTTTTTCCTCTCGACAAGGATGATGCCAGCGGGTGTGAGAAAGAGGATTGAAAAGCTGATGAGAAGGTTTTTTGGTCAGACGGAAAACAACAGAAGTCTGAAATGCACTTAGTGGCATGGGAGGAAATAACGAGAGCCCGCGAACATGGGGGATTGGGAGTCCGGGATTTGTTATGCATGAATAAGACATTGTTAGCAAAGTGGGTTCTGCGCATCTGGGGCCCCTATACGGACCTGGTATCAAGGTTACTGAGGAAGATTTACAGAGTCACTAACACTTTAGTGGCAGGGTCCCTTCAGTTTGAGTCCTCCATTTGGAAAGGGGTACGAGAAGTTTTGACCGCTATTTCAGTTAGATTAGTGATAACTAGGGTTAGGAGAGGGTCTAAATAGTCCACACAAGGTGGGACCACAATGTCGCTGCGACGACCGCTCACTAAACCCTAATTAATCAACAATGAACCCACAACAATATTAATCAAGCAATGAAAAACAAATGTGGAGTCAAATTTATTTTAACTCTACAAATAGATGTATAGTGTAAGTATGTAGAGTGTCGAACACAGGGAGCAAGCAGGATAGATCAAGCAATAATGCCTGATGTGTGAATGTGATTTATTGTCTACAAATATGCAATTTTTTGTGGGTTTTTAATTTTTCATTTTTTTAATTTTTAATTTTATATTTTGGTTTTTTTGGTTTTTATATTTTCTTTTTCGATAATTAAGTATATATACAATATAAGAAAATAGGGATAAGGTATTTATAAAAATAGGTAAAAATAGTCAAAAATTAGGAAATAAAATGTTTTTGGTCTTTTTATTTTTTTCTACTATTTTTGTGATTTTTGGGAATTTTTTAAATTATTTTTGGTATTTTTAAAAGTCAAAATACAAGAAAATGGTGAATTAAACTACTGGCTGAAATTAAAATGAGGGTTAAAAATACCTAACAGTACCCAAAATTCCTCCAATTAATTTTAAAAAAAAGAGAATAAAATAAGGACACTAAAAAACCTGAGTTTTCATTTTTAGGATTTTCTACGATTTTTTAGATTTTTATGAAGTTTTTAGGGGTTTTCTAATATTTTGGGTTTTTGTTTTGAAAAATTTAATGATTTTTGGGCAGTAATTAAAATACACTAAAATAAACCTAAGGTAAATTTTTTGGATTTTTTCAAAAAGATTTGATATTTTTTTGGTATTTTCTAATGCAAACAGTAGCAAAAATGCATGTTTTTTATTTTTAATAAATACTAAAATGCAATAAAAAATGAAATACAAAAATATGGCATGAATAAGCAAGCAAACATGAGCTTATGATATTTTTTTGGTAATTTTTCGAGTTAAGATGATGCACGAAATAAATGAATACAACAAATAAAAATTACACTGCTGGCAGGGGTGTAAATTTAATTAACCAGAAGTCAGGGGCCTAAGTGCAATTTTTACTCAAAATATATAACTAATATTGCAATTACAGGACTAAACACAAATAACCAAGCCCGCAAGGTTACTCTTGCAAAAACACCAAAGCCACGTGCGCAAGCACGCGCGCCTGGCAGGGGCACGGATGTAATTTCCAAAACTATGGGAGCTTTAATGCAAATATTCCAAAAATATTACACTAGTTCTGAAATTTTTTATATTAAAATGAAATAAGCAAACCCTGGGAGGTTCCCTTACAAAATGCCCTTCACCTCACGCGCACAGGCACGTGAGGTGACGTGGCTAGGGACCTAGTTGCAATAATCAAAGGTTCTGGAGGCTAAGTTGCAAATATTACAAAACTTTAACACAGCCGAGGAAAGATTAGGTATCTACTAGTAAATACAAAAATACGGGGGGTGTTCGATGCAAAATACCCCTCGCTGCACGCGGACGGACGGTGGGATCCTTCCCACTTAACACGTGTCGGGCTCCAGTGGCGTGATGACGCTTCGACCTCAACGGCTGGGACTAGATGATCCTTGGGAAATCAGACGGAGCGAAGGAGATCCAACGATGGATGCTTGATCTGAAGGCGCAGCCCGATCTAACGACGGACGGGCAAGGAGGACGAACGGGGAAGAACGCCGACGAGGCGAACTTCCCCGAGCTCGATCTCGGTGCTGCGGCGATCTTTGGGCTTCAAAATGGGGCTGCGGCCTCCTGGGATCTTCCTTGAGGTACTGGCGGGTCCAAAAAACCTCGGCGACGATCGAGGTTCGCTGGAGACACGGGCGGAGTTGGTGGAGCTTCGTGGCCTCCGGCGAAGGTCAAAATGACCCCCAGGCGATCGTTAAGGTCCGAGTACCTGCAAAAAAGATGAGAGGGTCTAGGGCAAAGTGCCTGGACCCCACAGAGTGGAGGTGGCGGCGTGAAGCGGCGAACGGGGGACTCCGCCGGAGGTGCACTCCGGCGAGGTGGTCGATTGGGCGTTGAGTGGGTGAAACGCGAAGATCTTTGAGGCGAAATAATCCTAGGACTAAGGGGAATAAAATGCAAAAGAAAAGAGGGGGAAAAGTGGTTGCCTCGACGGTGGAAACCGGAGGGAAGTGTACCTCGACGCCGGCGAAAGGCGGTGGAGCCGCCTCAGGTGTTGCTCGACCAGCCTGATGTGCTCAAGAGGAAGCTGTCACCTCCCTCGAGCGATGGGGCGCGAAAAGGGAGCTAAACTTATGGAATGAGGGGTTTGAATTTTGAAAATGGATGAAGGATGGTTTTTGTAGGGTTGACGGATGGGTCTCAAAGAACGAGGAATAGCGGGTCTCCCGTCGATCCATTGACCGAGGTTTCATTAGGTCGCGGGTGACCATTGATCGAGGGATAAAAGTTGTGAAGAGTGATAGCCAAGATGGTGTAAGGATGACCCTCGAAAAAATCGAGAAAAAGGGTGGAAACGAGGTTCTGACAGGTGCCCAGGAGGAAGGTCAGACTGTTGACCTTGGTCAACAGTCTAGACCACCTGGTTGGTCCACATGGACCAACCAGGAAAAACCTCCTGAAAATACTTTAAAAATTAGTTTAAAAATAAGAAACGATTTATTTAATAAAAAGTGATTATTATTTTATAAATTATTTTATGGTGTTTTCTAATTATTTTTATGAGGTATAAATTTACAAGTTACCTATTTTAGCCTTTATAGGTATATTTATCTGTATATTTAAGTATTTTATTTTTATTTTGTATATTTAATTTATTTATTTTTGTTTATTATTTTATAAAATTATATAATACTTTTATACACTTAAAAATATTTTTATTTTATTTTTCTGAAGTGTTTTGTACATTTAATAAAATATAAGTATTAGTTGTACATGTATAAGTATAGGTATTATACCTATGCATTATCTATATACAGGTATTTTATTTTATGTTTCTTTTATGTTTTTATTCTGATTTTAATACACATACTTATTATAAATAATATTTACAAAATTATAAAAATATAAAATTATAAAAAATAATGAATAAATAATAAAATAAATATTTTAATCTGTACAAGTACACAATAGGGGTCCAAAACTCAACTTTCAAACTGTAGCTCCGCTAAATGTGAAACCACCGCCATTAAATATCTTATTTTAAATTATATACAATTAAAGGTGAGTTTGATGTATTTGGAGTTTTTATTTGGGGGATACAGGTCTGAGAAGTTGGGATTCTGGAATTTTATTCAGACCATAACTTTTTATCTGTGTATTATGTTTCAGTGAAATCAATTTTGTATTTTTATTTATTTAATCATCTACAACTTTCATGTTTAAAGTTTCTTTATTTGAGGTATAAAAAGTGGAACCAAAAATATGTCCCAAAATGAATAAAGAATGAATGAAATGAATAGGTATTTTTATTGGTTTTTGGCCCTTATCTCCCCCTACTTTATTCCTTATCGACCTATTCATCGAGATGCCTAGGTCTCGGGGTTTCGGATCATAAAATATTTACAATATTTTATTCTTTTCTTTTCTTTTATTTATTCTATAATTTTGGCTTTAATTACAGTAATTTATACACTATTTACATGCACATGCATGAATGCTAAGATGCTGGATTTAATGATATTTTCACACATTTGCTAGGGTTTTTGAGGTCAAAATGATAGAATAAAGATGATAAAATGTGTATTCATCAATTAGCACCGAAGTTAGGAGATGGAGAAGGTTTCAGATTCTGGAGGGATAACTGGTTAGGGGAAGGCCCTTTGGAGCTGCTCTTTCCGAGATTTTTTGCTTTGACGATGTCCAAGGAGGTCACCGTGAAGGAGCTGGCACTTTCTGGGGAATGGAGACTGAACTTCGATGCTATTCTTTCATCTAGAAGACATGAGGAGTTACAAAGTTTAATGGATATGGTCCCCTACCCTGATAATTTTCTGCAGGTCAGAGATCATTTTGTTTGGACGGGTTCTAAATTTTCTGTCAAGCTGCTCTACAGAGAACTGAGAAATGCTGGTGAAGGTCAAGATCAAGACATGTGCAAAGATATGAAGATTATCTGGGCGAGCAAAATACCATATAGGATAAAGGTCTTCCTTTGGTGCTTGAGGAGGGACAGACTCCTTGACAAAGACAGAAGAACGAGAATCCTGGGTCTTCAAGACGCTTCTTGTGACATGTGTGGGTATCGTTCGGAGACTTCGGAGCATCTTTTCTTCTCATGTGAGTACTCGCAGAAGGTGTGGAGAGAAATGGCGATCCCATGGGTAGATACGAGTGGCCTAATGAACTTTTGGGATAGGGTAAGAAAGATAGGAGGCCGCTCAACTGATGATGTTGCAAGACCTTTTAGCGTACTGTGGACAATTTGACTGGCAAGAAATGACCTTCTTTTTAACAATCAGAGATTTTATCTAGAAAATATTATTTCTCATTGTAAGGCTCTCTTAAACTTTTGGGAGTCAAGGTATTTTTTTCATGCAACCCTTCTTTATATTAATATAATGATTCAGCTATGACTCCAATCTCGAGAGGCCACCCTACTTTTCATCAAAAAAATCCTTCAAAAATAGATTTTAATATAAATAGATATTGATGGAACATGAGTAATATCAGAAGTACTCTATAAATTGGCTTTATTATAAATGAATTGGAGGGAAAACACGTGATGTAAACATACTAAATGTGCTTATGTCATAAATTTTATCTCAAATATGGTGAAAGAAGTTATATAATTATCATATATATGATTTAAAATAAATCTACAACTATATTTATATATGAAAGTGGATATACTAGTCGGAAAAGTCATCTCAGGACTAAGAGATTGAAAATTTTAAAAAGCCTCTCCAACTCTTGGATGAAGCGGGTCATATAAATCTATATGTTCCTAGGTAACTTTCGACTGTCATTAAGTGAATCGAGCCTATAATTACGGTAGAAGAAGATTTGCGGGCAGAAAGGACACGAGACCACTTCCAAGCCTGGTGGACGAGTGGCCTCACTTAATCGAGGAAGGTACGACCTCTCGCAAGAAGCATTGCATCCACACTATCCTAGTGAGAGCTAGTTCATAAGATGGCCTTGGGACTAAGTTATCTAGAATCATAGTCCCAGGGAGGATGCTTCCTGCTTTTACAATGAAGAAGGCTACGAGTTTCATACAAGTGAGAGTCATTCTCATGTATAGATAGAGATAGCAATAAGGCACGACAGGTAAAGCTAGAAGACTAAACCGCAAGTGGATCGGATGGCAAAGTAGAGGTACTAGTGGAAAAAGCTAAGGAAAAGCAATCTCAAGTGCCAAAATCGACGAGTTGAGCTCTTTTATATAATAGCTGCCAAGTCGAGTTGAGTTAAGAACTATAGAAAGAAAGAGGAGAAAAGGGGAGCTAGAACTCTAGTCGGAGTGAGAAATTCACAAGGGGAGACATATATATATATATATATATATATATATATATATATAAGTTTGAGTGGGGCTAGGGCTCAGCTTTAAAGTAGACGATGGCGACAATAGAAAGTAAGCATGAAAGATGACTATGTCCCACGCAAAGCAAGAGCTCACTACTATGAGGGCATGTAAAGTGGCATGTATCAATTGTCTACTCTTTCCAGATGAGGATAGAGCATAGAAACATATGACTTAGACCTTTCCATAAATCAGGCTAATATATAATTGTGTTCGACTTATAGAATACTACCTTGGCATAGACATCAATTAGATATCCAACCTTCCTTTCTTTTTCTTATAAGAGAGAAATCGACAATAATTTATACCTTGTCTGTCAAACATGAGTTCTTGATCAATAAAAGGGAAGGAGCACATTGAAGACTGTTAGGATTAGAGTCAAATTAGGATTAGGAATCCTAATAGGATTGAACTTCTAATCATAATAGTAGTTAAGTTGTATTCTATTTATAGTCCTATTGGGAATAGGACTATAGCATTGTAACTAAACTACATATAGAGGGTGTGGGAGGTATTGCCTCAACAATACCACAAGAACAATGTAATCCCTAGAGAAAGGGGAGAGAGGGAGAGAGAAAAAAGAGTTGAAAGAGCAAGGGAACAGAGAGAGAGAGAGAGAGTTGTACTCGTTCTAATCATAGTGATCTTTCTTCTCCGGTGGTTGCGAAAGGTGAACGACCACCGTTATATTTGTTTGTTCTTTCTTTCACATGCTTCCATAGTTATGGGTCATTGCGCATTCTCATCTGCATCTGTATCCGGTGGTCCGTGTTCCCATCAACTGGTATCCGAGCAGAGACGATACCATGTCATTTCCCAACAAAGGCTACATCAGCTCTTGCTTCCAACAACTAGGTTATAGCTTCATAGAACATATATTTCAAGTCTATCTTCTCTTCTCGCAACCATTAAGAATTAGTGGAGATCATCCACAGATATCAAAGTGATATCCATATCTGTAGCTTTTTTAAAACGGATGCAGATGTCAAAATCTATATAAATCGGATAGGGATATATCCCTATCCGTATGCTTCCGAATACAAATAGGTAGACAAAAAAAAAGAGTTGAATGAATATTGATCTAATTACTTATATATCCTTTTCCGTTGTATTTTTACACGTCCTCACGTCGTAAAAAATCTTAAATACAATATTCACTTATATTTAATTTGATTCGCTATAAATCTCATTCAGACTCGCTATAAATGAATCGAACCCGAAGATATTTGCCAATTTTTATTCCTTCACACACTACTGATTAGTTTATTAGTTTCTCGAAATTTACATGGATGCCCTGCATAATTCGGAAACAATAACGTAATGTTAATATAATTTATTTAGATTTTTTTCGAACTTATATCCTTCCGAGATTCTAAAATTATAGTCGTACCCTTACTTTTTTGCAATATCACATATGCCCCCATATTCTTACAAAATTCACAATATTACCGTTTTGTTATTACACTTATGTCTGGATTTTACCTTAATGGTAGAGCATTTGTGAATTTGAAAGAATACATAAGTACAAGTGTTATTTCAAAGAAGTAGGGATATAGTTGTAACTGCATAGCCTCGGAGGGACACAAGTGTAAAAACCATTTATGTAATTGCAGCATCGCCTCTGTAAAAGCATACTATGTATGTCTCTTAGGTTGTACAAGATAGCATTGATCGTCTGCTGCAGTGTTGTCTCTGCAGTAACCGTTTGAACCGCTCGATCTTGAACGGTTCACACGATTTTACTGTAAGGGCCTACAAAGAGTACGAAATCGTGTGAACCGTTCAATCACAATCGATCGACTAAAGCGGGTGCTGCATAATCTGCTGCAGTGCCCCCTACAACAAATGACTCGTTCTGTACAAGAAAGTAGTAATCATTTTTACTAAAATTGTACCCCTGTAATTGTAACAATTTGGGACACAACCGGCTGACCTCCGTTCTTATTTATTGTAGGAAAAATGTCAAAAGACACAGCTCGGATACAACATTGCACAGATGTAATTATAGATTAACAAGCAATTATTATTGATATCAAGCTGAGGGCAACCTTGATTCTGATCTACTTGTCGATTTGGCCCAACTTGCCAAGACCACTGCATCTGGGGCACACGATCTGAGCCTGGTCCTTCCTCGCCGCGTTCGCCCGCAGCGCCGCACCCGCCTTCCTCACGAACCCCGCTCCGTCGCACTCCGGGCACCTGTAAGCCAAAGCCGCCTCAGTTCTGATTATATATGTGAACTTTATCTTGTGTTTATCGACACACTCAAATATAATTCGATCTTGACGATCAAGATCGTACGTTGATGATCGGACGCTTCACAGCTCCAAGCTCATTAGAAAATTCATATATATATATATATACACACACACATTTATCGAATAATAACAGAATATTTATATATTATTGCCAATAAACTTTGTCTTAAGGTTAATAACTTTACCAGTATTACTTACAGGTCCTTGCGCGAGAAGAGGATGGGGAAGGCTGTGCCCAGCAGAGCCACCGCGATGGCTCCGGCCACCAAGTACGTCGTGCCATCCGCCGACACATCGCCATAAGCCGAGACCACCACGCTCGACGCTCTCTTCTTCCTTCCGGACGTGACAACGCAATGCGGCGGAGACGGCAAGTTGGTCCTCACCGGTGTATGCACGCGAGGGACGGCCGGCGACGGCAAGGACAAGGCGACGGTCAGCGATGCCATTGGATCGGCGTTGGATTGGCTTGTTGGACATCCAGTGGACTGTTTTAAGAGGGTGAGGGTGGAGGGCAGGAGGACACGCGGAGCAGTGGATACGTTGACACGTGTAGATGTGGATATGGTGATAAATGGATAAGAGGCATTAGGGATATCTTCGAGGTGTTCCAGATCACCTATATTTGCCGAATTAAATAAAAAATCAAGTAAAATGTTTACATTTATTTTCTAAATACATCTAATATATATATATATATATATATATATATATATAACAATTTCAATTTGGTCATGAATTAATACCGCGAATTACATAGAAATTGATGGGAGACGGACAACAAGCTGCGCCGCCAATTCCTTTTGAATGGCAAATCCAATCCTTTGAAATACAACATTCATAGACTTAGGAACCAAAACATTGCTATGCATGATTTTTTGAATCCTCTTAAGGAGCTCCACTGCTTCACTTGCCAAGAACCCAAATGTATCAAAACCAAAGGGGAAATGCAGGCCTTCTCATGCTTAGCCACTTTAGCTGATGCAGCTTTTTGTGCAGCGTATCTCGCAACAAAATCACTCTTTATCCGACCCACCAATGGAGAAACTGTAGTCAAATCAACACATGCATGTTTTCCTCCAACCCATCCAAATATTAAAACATCTGCCGGTCTAAGTGTCGATCTCCCCTCTTGTGAATCAGTTAAAAAATTCACCGGTACTTCTTTTTTTGAAGCAACCCCCGCATGTCTGAGTACATCAAAAAGAACATCCCTGACAAGATCATGTCTATATTTAAAACCTGGTAGTTCGCGACAATGAACGACATGCTCCCCAAAAGCATCTAAGCAGGATTTGTGGCATACTGGACAAGCCTCATCTGATGGGAGTAGAGGAATCATGAGGCGGTACTTGAGAATACTATGATATTCAATGGGTGACATATGCATTCCAAACCCCTCAATAAGAATGGCAACCAAAGAAGCACATAACAACAACAATCTGTCCTTTTTATTCCTACAATTTTTCTTCTCGTCTTTGCTAAATTAGTAATTATTATACATATTTTAGAAAAACAATGGGAACAATAATAAAAATGGTATCATTTTTTATATTTATATTATGAGTGCACATTAGTCAGATCGATATCCAATCCAAATTTTAGGGGATTAAATGTTCTCAATCCAAATCAAATCATCAAACATCCAAACCCGATCTAATCTACACCATTGGTTGTACAAAATTTTCCCAATAGCATGTTCTTATTTTTGTAGTGATTCTAAAATCTTGATAGATGCAAATAAAAAATATTACTACAATAGATTTAAAGGAGAACAGTAATTCAACTCCCAACAAATATGAATTCTTGAAAAATAGATATTACTACGTTATGAAATTTCGATCACAATCAACGTATAGGTTGGAATGACAATCTCCCATCAACATTTTGTTGCATCGATGTAGCAATCCACATCCTCACTCCTTCGCGGTGATCCTTGATTAATCGCGTATATATAAAAAATTTCATCTCATGATTTTTCACAACGATCAGTTAAAAAGATGTGATCGATCAAAAATAAGCATGGAAAAATTACATTCTACTCCCCAAATTCTTCCTTAGTGTGTATCTTGCACTCTGGACCTTGGATGTTCTTAGTGTTGTTTTTCTTCTCTTCTCTTGTTCTTTGCAGATATACTGTCGCCTTCAATTTTTTATCGTAAGCTTCATTGATGCACTTGAAAATCGCAAATAAACCTCTAAAATTCTTGAAAGTTAACGACATATAATTCACAAAAGTAGTATATACTTTTGGGATGCAGCAGGGGCATTACACTACGAGCATTCTTTGCAAATGTTACCCTTCATTTCTGAAAATGTGATTACATGCACTTTCGGGATGTAGCAAGAGCATTACATGGAAAGAAAGACATATGTTTTTAAGTTATATGTGCTAAATGGAAAGATAAAAGTAGTCTTCTCTTATCTTTTGGGGCAGTTGCTACATGTTTATATACAAAATAACCATTTAAGAAAAAAAAAGTTGCCCTTTCCTCGCTAATCTTTCAACTATCTTATCAATAAAGGCAGAGTAGAATGGTCTTTCTTGTTTGCATTATTTAAGTATCGATTATATATGCACACATGCCAAGATATTACTACTCTAGACGGTGTCGAATCCTCTCATTTATCATTTATTACAAGGTTAATTCTAAATTTCTTTGGAATTGCATGTTGTGGGCTTACCTACTTGAAAATAAAATGGGATATTGATGTAAGTATTACATTTGGAAATTTCCTTCATAACATCCTCCTCTAGATTCGAATTTAACCGATGCTAAAATTCAGGGGATGCCTTATCATCATCTTACAAACAAAAAATAATGTGAACATAGAGCCAAAACTAACCATGTGGAGACTCGAGATTTTCTAGCATATCATCTTGCGTTTCTTCTCTAAAAATGCTAGTGAGCGATATCCCAAATCATCTATTTAATGTGAAGATAATATGACCGAGATTATTTTGGGCTAATATGTAAGAAAGGCATACTAACTTTTTGTAGGCAACATTTTTAGATCTAATGGAGAGGGATTCGGACTTGATGCTAGTGATGATGCTTTTATGCTATAGGATGTCACAAGCATTAGAGCTCATCCGTTATCGGGGATTACTAGTCCACACAACTTGTTGAGTTTGATCCCAACTGAAGTCCTTGAACATATCTTAAAATGCTTAAGTCCAAATTGTCTAATAGTATCTCCCACTACTTATAAGTTATTATCCACTACATCACTTTCTGATTATTAGATGTTATAATATATATATATATATATATATATATATCAATTTCATCTGCGGAGTAGGGCTGCTAATTGAATTGAATCATTCGAATTCGATTAGGATTCGTTCGATAAAAAATCGAGAAAAGTTCGATTCGAAATCAAATGAACTGAATTTGAATTTAACTTTTAGATTCGATTCCCAAATGAATCGAATCTGAATTCACTTGGATTCGTTCGATAATAATTCGATTCGATTCAATACATACATATGATATGGTATGAAGCATTATATATATGTAAATAAATGTAGTATATATTTTGTAAAATCTCCACACATGATACACAACTTAATATAATAAATAAAATTTTTCATCATCGTATTCTAAGCATCCCAATTTTGGTATGCCCATTGCATACACCATATCCCCTCTTTACTCCCCCAAATTCTCTCTCTCTCTCCCCTCGTCACTCATGAGAAAAAAATCCTAACAATTGCTTCTGCTCTCCAATGCCTGCTCCAACCTCTAACTCATGCTCACTCTCTCCAACATTGCTGCCTCCAACCTCCCGCTCATGCTCGCTCTCTCCAACGTTGCTAACTCCAGCCTCCCGCTCCTGTTCGCTCTCTCCAACACCGTCGGCTCCAATCTGCCGCTCCTGCTCGCTCCCACCACTGACAACACCACCCTCCCAGTAGCCAACCCCACCACCAGCTCCCGCTGTCAACAACGACACTGATTTTAGACTCACCAACATCGCCATCATCTCTCCATCACCCCGCATGCCGTAGCTACTGGTATTACCGCACACCTCCCCCCCACCCCCTTTTCATCTTAAAATCTTAAGATTTAGGTTCTATCTAAATAATTTATGTAATTCTAAAATACATCATCTGCAAACAAACACATACTAAAATTTTGAAAACCATCCCGAGGTCATAGATTTCAAATTTCTAACAATATTTTCCTTAATCACACTCTTAATCCTCCCATCCATCGTAATATCCAGATCATATGATAAGGACAACCAAGCATTTAGATATAAATAATATCTTAGAGATAATTATGGTATGAATAGATTTCATGGATTTCGATCTTTTCCTAAATGACTAAATGTGCAAAAGATCATATGTGCAACTAAATTCCATTTCTCGTCAAGATTACAAGGGGACTAGGTTATCAAGAAGGAAATATCATCATAATCTTTAATAAGCCCAACTATGTCCCCATAAGAGTACTTTAGGTAAAAATCCTATTTTGACTATGCACCATTGATTCCTTTCCCCTTCCCACCTAGTAGGGACTGTCCTACGGATCAGACTGTCTTCCTACCCTCCACTAGCAATTGGACAGTTCCCATGCTAAATAGAATATATAGTAGGTCTTGTCTGGTCTGCCGGTTTTTATACACCTCGGATGTTGGATTCAACTCCATAACTCAGTTCACATCGACCTTTTATGGTTATGATGGAATTTAGTGATTCTTTTTTTCTCAGATATAATGGAGATAGGTCACAATAGGAGGGAAAATATGGAGGATTCTTCAGAGAAACGTGGAACACAATCTTTTGGTTATTATTTTTGACATGTATATCTATAAATCTATATCTTGTATTTCTATATTGGTATGGAATTTAAAATATAGTTTTGAGTATGTGTTTTCATTTTGTTTTTATAAGTCTAAATTCAAACATACAATCTTCTCAAGATAGTGTCCATGAGAGGGGTTCACTGGACATGATGATGATATTAATGAAAAAGTGGAAGAATAGAGAGAAGAAATAGAAAAATCGATTCCTGAAATAATTAATAAGATTGATAGAAAGAAAAGATCAATGATTTATGAATCATATACCAAAGAGAATGAGAAAGTTGGTGGAGTGCCATTTGAAATGTGGTTATGCATTGATTGAATTTCCATCATAGGTACAAAAAGAAAACATCAATAGTTTATCAAGATGTCAATAATTATTTTTATTTATATATTCAATTCACCATAGGTACAAAAAGAGCAAATGAGGATTGCAAGAGACATTCACGAACAACAAAGTTAGATACTTTAATGCATTTTATATTATCTGTTGAATTTTATCATTTATGTTATATCTCAATTATTTTTCCACGGATTAATATCACAAAGTCTATTCAAGTTAAAATATTATTAATATAAATTTTTGTTATTAACAAAATTATTATATAAAATTCTAATTCGATAAAAAATGAATCGAATTTGAATATTCAAAACTCCAAACGAATTGAATTTGAATTTAGATTAGAAATTCGTTTAATATTCGATTCGAATTCGGATTCTAAAATTTTATAATGAATTGAATCTGAATTAAGTGGATTCGAATGTATTCGATTCGATTAGCACCCCTACTGCAGAGTGTATGATCATACAAGTATGTGTATGCATCTTTGAGCATTTGCAAGTACTCAAACAAGTATAAATACAACAACACTCGAGTAAATGCAAATTGAACGTTATCTTTTATTTTGGAGGCTTAGACACGATATCTTGGACAACCTACAAGCTGTAAAGATATAATAATGTGAATGCCTACCAATAATGGTGTTTGTCGTTATTAAAATAAAGGCTTTCGGGGTTTCTAACATATATGTGGAAGTCCAATCGGAAAACAAGGTCGTATGAGGATACACAAAGTATGGAAAATGTGGGATTAGGTTGTTCATACAAAATTGATGGTGAATCTAGGTTGAGTTACAAAGATAATATGGTTAGGTTGAGTTAGGCATAAATGCGGATGAGCGCGATGTAGGAGGTAAAAGCAAACCATAAGTGAGGGGACTCAACATCCTTGAAGGGTAAAAGCAAACCTTATGTGTAACGGATGAAATTTTTGAAGATAATAAAATAATTAAAATAAAATTAAATCACATCACTCTTAAGATAATACATGATAAGATAAAAAGAGATAAATAGCCAACAACTCAAGTTGGTTGTTTCTTTATCTCTTAATAAGTCCAATTTATTATTATTAATTATCTCTTGAATTGTGCTTATAGATACAATGTGATTCCAATGACTTCCCCATGCATTGCCTTTGTGTGTGTGAGAGAGAGTTCTAGAGAGAGAGAAAGAAAGAGGGAGAGAGAGAGAGAGATCGTCGACGACATATTTCGTTGCGTCATTCTTGAATCCGGCAACAACAACCTTCTTCGTCGGCATCGAAGTTTTGATCCGACGAAATTGAAGGAGCATCGACGTGGCCAACAACGGTCCGGATTTGGCGGAATCTTGGTCGACGAATTTCTTGCGTCGACGAGGTATGATCGAACACATAGGATCGTTAAGTAGTGTTTGAAGTTAACCTTTGGGGTTTAGACCGAAAATGCCGGAACATATTCCATGTTACTATCTTTGACGATCACAAAAGATGACGAATACAGTTCCTTGTTTTTTTCGAAATCATACGTACATAGATATTACCGTATATTGGCCAAATGTCATGGAATTTAATAATGATGCAGTCTATATACTTATCATGCATACCGGTGATATTTGTTATGTGATTTAAAAATTAGATAGTATCACCATATCGTGCTTAGTTATGTCAATGACGCTTCATAATTTTTCTTAAGAAAAATGGAGTGTTAAAGCATTAAACACACTATGCGAATACTGATTGAATTCCCAAATATTCTTAAAGTGGAATATAGTTTTATATGCAGGTTCCATAAAACATAGAAAAGTGGAATATAGTTTTATATGCAGGTTCATAAAACAGAGAAATTTCCGGACATATACCTTATGCTTTAAGCATATGCCTAAGGATTTAGATGGAATTACACGAGAGATAATTTTACTTTTATCTCAGTTCTATAATGACATTCTGTCGTTCAAATTCACTTTTAGGAAAATGGTATATCTTGGATTTAAATTTCTATCCGCATAAAATAATCGATAAAGACATGAACGTGAAAATCAAAAGTTTGGATATTCTGTAAATTGTGATTTTTACCGTGACTTGCAACTACAAGTAGTTAATTTTAGAAATATCATTAACATATTGTAAGTATTAATTGACTTATTTATCTACAGTATTGTTGATATACAATTTTGTACATTGTGTTCAGCACAAAGTTTGGATAAATAAAAAGGAGCAAGCCTGAAAATGGGCAATTACTGTTCACAAGATGATATTAATATGACAATGAGATTTTGGCACCAACTCGAATTAAGGGTCGTAAAGGCCTAAAGGGCCAATGCCTACCGGGGGCGTGAGGCAAAAGATAAGTCCTCTACAGTTGTAGCTACACTGTCATGTTATGTATTGTTATGAACCGCTTGTGCCGGCGGTAAGCCATCAAAGCCGCCTAAGAAGTAACAATCAAAACCACTCTAAACATGAAAAATGTCATGGGCATATGTGCAATATATGTTAATATTAGTGCATATATGCAATTATGTTGCTGTTATGGACTTATTTTCTGTTAAAGTTAAATGCACATATAAAAATTATGTTAATGTTATGGACATATATGTAATTTATGTCAATGGTATGCGCATATTTGCCATTTATGGTAATTTTAAGGGTACATATGCAATTATGTTATTATAAAGTGCATATGTGCAATTTATGTAAATATTATGGGCATACATGCAAATATGGTAAAACTTACGGGTATATGTGCAAATATGTTATGTCATTCATGGTTATGAAGCAACTTTAGTTATATGCATTAAATAAGTTGATAATGACTTTCGTGACTTGTTCTCTACGCTAGCCGGCTTGACCCTAACTCGACACATACTGAGCATTATGCTCATAACATATTTTGCTAATTTTTTTCAGGGGAACGTGGGGATTAGGTCATTAACGGTTTAAGGGAGACGACACGGTCTTCAAGAAGTAGGATTGGTATGGAACTACTGCGGATTTGCTTTGGAAGGACGTCTTTTATGCCCACTGGAATAAGGAAATCGTGGATGCGATTTCATCTAGTTTATTATCTTTTCTTTAATTAAGGAACTCTTGGAATTGTGACCTTATTATGATTATAGAAAAGTTTTTTTAGTTGGTTCCTTACTGCTCTTTTATGTCATGATTGATGCTATGAGTAACGATCCGAGATGTCTGTTGAGTTTCTCGCTTCAGACGATCGGGTTCGTTACATTATGTTATCTTTCCCCACACTCTTTGCCTTCTTTCTTTATCACCTCGGGATATCAATAATGCATGATCGAGTTCTTCTAGCCTCACATGTTATTTGTTCAACGTTCCCACTATTTCAATTGACGCAAGAGGGCAAGGAACGTGAAGTTACAGAAGCAAAGGTATAGGAGGGGTGAAGTTGGACTACTGAGTGTGAGTTGATGTTAAGTAATTGACGAATCTCCCATTCATCACCTTTATTCTTTCATTTTAACCTTAAATCTCTAGATAAATGCATGTATATAGTATTAATTTGATAAAACAAACACTCTATAATTTGTAAAAAATAATGTAGAAAATACTGTATAAATACTGTATTTATTATCAAAATAAAAGAATAAAGAAAAGAAAAGACAAAGAATTATGTGCTGAGTGACCCCAGTTCCCGAGACTCAATCATCATGATTACTTAATCGATAAGGAATAACATAGGGGGTTGATAGGGCAACAAAATGTACAGAAAACACAGTCTGAAAACCTTACAAATATAGGTCAATAATTACCTTTGGGCCTTATTTTATTTTGTACTAATTATGCATCAAATCCATAAACTTTGTACATGAAAGTTGTAGATAAAAATACGTAGAAAAGTACAAAATTGATTTCACCAAAAATAATACATTGTGTACAATTTACACACAATTAAAAAGCTAAAATCCAAACTTCCCAGACATGTATGTCATCCATATGAACTCAAAATTTACCAAAATCATCCTTTAATTATATATATCTTTTAATAAGCTATTTATGAAGATAGTTTCATTTAATTTGGAGTTAAGATGTAAAAGTTAGGTTATGGACCCCTATTGTTTAGTTTTCGTGAATAAAATATTCATTTTATTCATTCTTTACATTTTTTATTATTTTATATTTTTATAATTTTGTAAATATTCTTTATAGTGTATTTATATATTTATAATATAATAAAACCATAAAGAATATACTAAAATAAAATAATAAATGAAAATACATAGATGAATATACTATACTTATATCTATATAATAAGTACCCTAATTTATTTAAGTATACATAATATATTAGAAAAATACAATAAAAATATATTGAGTGTATTAAAATAAGTTATAAATATACAAGTTATGTGCATAAACTAATAAAATAAAATACAAAATAAAAATAAAATACATAAAATATAGATGAATATATATATGTATAATTGTAAAAAGTAACATATAACAAATGAAGTCATAAAAATTAATAAAAATATGAATTAAATACTACATAAAATTAGGAATATTTGTTATGTTTCAATTAAAAATTAATTAAATCATATGCTATTTTTTATTCAATTTCCCAAAGTATTTTTTCCTTGGAATTTCCTGGTTGGTCCACGTGGACCAAACAGGAGCGTCTGTTCGTTGACCATGGGTCAACTGTACCCCAACCCCCTCTGACTTATGTCAAAGTCACGAGCATCCCAGTTTCGCCCAATTTCCTATCTTCTCCTTCACCCTCTTGCCTCGAACTTTCCACCATCATGTATCCTGATCATCCCTCGCCCACACCTATCCTCGGATCTCCATCTACCACCGCCTCCGATCATGCAATCCTCCCTCAAAAATCACAGAAACTTCATCTATAAATAGACCCCCAAATCCCATTTTGACTTTTTGATCACTCTTCAACCCATCTTAGCCCGTTGGATCTCTTCATCCACCTAAAGCTTGGTTACAGAAAGTGACTGGTGTTGATCTACATGGAGGAGGAAAATCGGAGAGGTGGATCTAGTACCTCTGGCGAGCCGTCGTCGAGGTTCTGCCACATGATCTCCTAGCTCGGCCGAGGTATCCATTCTTCATCATTTTTAGGTAATATCCCACCTTTAGTTTCATTCCCATCATTTAATTTCTAGGATAATCACGCCATCACTTTTAATTTCTAAAAAGCCCCAATCCCTGAAGCTTTAGAGCTAATTCATCGTCCCTCGACTGTGATTTCACCTCGATTTTCAATTCAACTCAACCCCCTACGTATTCTCCATCTCATGCACCATTTGTTCCCCCTTGATCCACCATGGATTAGGGGGTCTAGGCTCCCTCCACCGCATCTCGTCGGCGCCCCACCTACATTCCACACAACCTCTCTTTTGCTCACTTTGTAGGTCGTGGAGATAGCCCTTGCGCCCAGGATCTTGTTGGTGCAAGTCCGCAACTCCAGAATTGTTTCTGGAGCCCTACTGGTCACCTGTAAGAGCTCCAGGTGTTTGGACATGGTCCGAGCATCCAGAGCCCCTCTTCCATCTTTTGAGGACCTTGCTGCACGCGAAGGAAGCCTAGCTCACTACTGAGCTTGTTGAAGGCACCATTCATTGCTGGAGCATGGAGAGTCGACGCGTAGCTCATCGACGATGTGTTCTTGGTTGTTCTTGCAAGCAACCCAGCTGCTGTTGGATCTGGTACGAGTGCCGCACGATCGTCCACATGGCAGAACGACGACGATGTGATCCAATCACTCAAAGGGTAAATTTCTTAGGCACTGATGAAGCCAAAAATCGTGTGGTCGTATTGATCCACAAGGCGGATCAACAGTCGATGCATTGACTGCTCAGAATTCCGGACTTCAAACAACAATTAACCCACAGTATCAATCAAACAATGAGAAGCAAGGTGGAGTTAAAATTTACTATAACTCTACAATAAGTGTGTATAGTGAAAGTAATGTGTAGAGTGTCGAACTCAGGGAGCAAACAAGATAGAACAAGGCAATAATGCTCAGAAATGTGAAAGTGGTTAAATGCCTACAAGTGCTATTTTTTTGTGGGTTTTAAATTATATATATATATTATTTAATTTTTGATTTTATATTTTTATAGTTGGGTTTTTAATTTACTGATTTTATATTTTCTTTTTTATATTTTATATTTTTGTATTTTCTTTTTCAATAAGAGAATATATATATACACAAAGTAAGAAAGAGGAGATAAGGTATTTATAAAAGTAAGTAAAATGTTCAAAATTAGGGAAATAAAGTGTTTTTATGCTTTTTGTATTTTTCTAATATTTTTATGAATTTTTCTAGATTTTTCCTATTTTTTGGTATTTTTAAAGTAAAAATTACTAGAAAACAGGGAATACAATATATATGCGGGACAAAAATATAGAAATAAAATAGCAAATAGGAGTGAAAAATTTTCAAATTTTTTTTATAGATAGGTAATAGGATAAGGAAAATTCAAAGACAGGAAACACAATTTTTGAAGTTTTTATGCTTTTTTTAGATTTTTATGAAGATTTTGAGGATTTTACTATTTTTAGGGGTTTTCTTTTGTAATTTTTAAGGGTTTTGGTCAGAAAATAAAATGAGCTAAACCACACAAAATATGATTTTTTTGGAATTTTTCAAGGAATTTTATTAATTTTTTATGTATTTTCTAATGCAAATAGTACTGAAAAAGCATGTTTTTTATTTTTACTAAATAAAAAAATGCAATAAAAATGCAAACGAAAAATATGGATTTAAATTACAATGCAACAGGAGCCTATGGTATTTTTTGGTAATTTTTCGAGTTAAAATGATGCATGAAATAAATGCAAACATCCAAGTAAAAATACAACACTAGCAAGGGCATAAACGTAAATATACAGAAGTCCAAGGGCCTACTTGCAATTTTTCCAAAAATATACAACATTAAATACAATTTTCTGGACTAAAAATAAGTACCCAAACCCGGAGGGGTTCGCTGCAAAATATCCAACTCACGCGCACTGGGCACGTGACCTGGCAGAGGTATTATTGCAATTTTATAAAGTTCCAGGGGCTCAGATGCAATTTTACCAATATTACAACTTAATTAAAAAGTTCATGGACTAAATCGAAATAGACAAACCCCCAGGGGGGGTCCTTGCAAATGTCCAATACCCCATGTGCACGGGTCACGTGAGGTGACGTGGACTGGACCTAAGTGCAAATATGAGAACTATGGGGGTCTGGATGCAAATACAAAAATATTTCAACTACAAATGAAAATTTCTGGACTGAAAATAAAATGCGAAAATAGCGGGGTGTAGGTGCAAAATACCCACACCTATATTCCTCGTGCGCGATCGGACGGCTGGGAAGCTGTCACTTATCCACGTGGCGCGCACAACGCGCGATGACGGTTTGCAGATGAACGACGGGGATCAGATTTGGCGAAGATGATCAACGGCAGAGGCTGGCCAAGACCTGACGGCCGTGGTGTGATCTGGAGCGAGACCCTGATCGGACGACGGAGAAAGGGTCCGGAAGAACGGGGAAGAGTCACCGGCGAGGTGAACTTCTCCAACCTCGATCATCCTCCTCCGGGATCTGGAGGCTTTTAGGAAGGGTCGGGCGTGCTCTTGGAAGGTCTGGGAATATGCTCGAGGGCTCAGCGTCGTCGGCGAGGCGTCGAAGCGCCGCCAAGAAGGCGGCGGAGGGAACTGGGTTCAGGTGCCTCCGGCGATGCTCCCAAAATGAGCTCCAGGCTCTGTCCTATGCACTTGACCTGCAAAAAGGGGTGAAGGGGACCAGGGCAAACTGTCTGGACCCCGCGGAGGCGAAGTGGAGTCAGAGGTGATCGATGGGAGGTGGAAGAGCTTCGACTGGAGGAGCGCTCCGGCGATGGAGTCGATTGGGCGATTCGGTGAACGGCGAGGGACTCTAAGGATCCTAATCTACTCCTACAGCTACGGGGAATAAAAAGAAGCAAAAAGAAAAGGGAAAAGGGCAAACCTCGAAGGTGGGGGACCTGAGGTAGTAGAACCTCGACACCGGAGATGGCGGAGGTGGTGGAGACGCCTCGGGCCTTCCTCGACTCGCCTAACGACAGGGCGGTGGAGCTGTCACCTCCGTCTACCCGTAGAGCACGAAAGGGAGGAGAATGGTGGTCCAAAAGGGTTCAAAATCGAGCTTGATGGTGGCGGGTCCATTATGTAGGAAGATGGTTGCATGACTTGCAGGCGAGACCACGCTCGAATGATGAAGATCTGGTGAGATCCGAAGGGGTGGCGTGGCTCAGTGATGATAGGGGAAGAAGTTCAAAGAAGGAACCGAGGGAAGACGACGAAGGGATTTGGCGCTAAAATTTCTTGAAAATGGGACAAAATCACGGGCGTCAGAGGTTGACAGGCCTCGGTCAGGGAGTTGACCGAGGTCAACCAACGACCGGCTCTGGTTGGTCCACGTGGACCAACCAGAAAAAGGCCAGTCAAAATTATTTAGAAAATCAAAATAAAATAGTAAATGAATTTATTAATTTTAGGTTATAAAATAAAAAATGGTTCTTATTTTGTAAAGAATTTTATGGTGATTTTTATTTATTTTTATGAGGTATATAATTTCATGTTACCTTGTATACACTATATAGGTATGTATATATATATTATTAATTTATTTTATTTTGTATATTTATTTTATTTATTTTTGTTTATTATTTTATAAATGTATAGAATAGTTTTATACACTTAAATATATTTTTATTTGATTTTTCTGATGTATTGTATACACTTAATAAAATACAAATAGTAATTTTATAGGTGTAGGTATAGGTAATATACCTAGGTATGCTATTTATTCAAGTATTTTATTTTATGTTTCTTTTGTCTTTTTATTCTGATTTTAATACACACATAACTTATAAATAATATTTACAAAAGTATAAAAATATAAAATTTTGAAAATAATGACCAAATAATAAAATGAATATTTTATTCTATACAAGTATACAATAAGGGTCCAAAACTCAACTTTCAAACCATAGCTCCGCCAAATGCGAAACCATTTTCATTAAATAGCTTATTTTAAATTATATACAATTAAAGGTGAGTTTGATGCATTTTGAGTTTTTATTTGCAAGTTACAGGTCTGGGAAGTTGGTATTTTGAATTTTTATTCAGATCATAACTTTTTATCTGTACAGTATTTTTGTATGAAATAAATTTTTGTATTTTTATTTATTTAATTATCTACAACTTCTATGTTCAAAGTTTTTTTATTTGAGGTGTAGAAAGTAGAAGCAAAAATAGGTCCCAAAAGGAATAAAGAAAGAATAAAATAAAAGGTATTTTTATTGTACTCAGGCCCTTATCTCCCCTACTTTATTCCTTGTCGACCTATTCATCTAGATGCCTAGATTTCGGGGTTTCGGGTAATAAAATATTTACAGTATTTTATTCTTTTTCTTTTCTTTTATTTATTCTATAATTTTGGCTTTAAAAACAGTATTTTGTACACTATCTACATGCACATGTATGAATGCTAAGATGCGGGAATTAAGGGTATTTACAAGCATTTGCCAGGGTTTTTGAGGCCAAAATGATAGAATAAAGATGATGAAATGTGATTCATCACGCACCCTCTATTTTTTAATAAGCTAAATATTCGTGTAAATATTTTATGTAGTTAAAAGTTGTTGGATAATTTGCATGTAAGCCCTTAGATATATTTTATATATTGTACATTAGTCCTCCGCACTTCACCTCACATGGCGACCCACGTTTTGGGGAAATTGCATGTATACCACTGTGTCTTTTCTAATTATGTTTTAATATAAAAATTTGGATATTAGTTATATAATATGGGTTATTTGCATTGTGCCACTGTATTTATTTTTAATTACAAATATACCCCTGCTTGTTCAAGTGTTTTTTTGCATGATTATCTATTTTTTTATAAATATCTTCTGTGCTCCGAAAATTGTAGAAAATAGGATAATGTGCTTGATGTAGTGTAGTTTCACACCATAATTTTATTTTAAATTTCATGCCTGTTTCCTATTTATTAAAAATCAAATAGTGCACGAATATTCCCCTGTTTGCGTTAAAAAATCCAAAAAATATGTAATCGTGTCTAGAAAATCCCAAAAAATAATATATCTTTATTATAGTATTTATTACCCCCATACCAAAAATCTCTAAAAATAAAAAAAGAAATGAAAAAAAATTAAAAAGCTCCAACATCCTATAAAAAGTATAAAACATCTTCAAAATCCAAAAATATTTCTTCCTATTTTGTAATTTATATGTATATATATTAGTATATATTAAAAATGATTTGGAAAATTTTTGAAGCTTTTACTATTTTAAATCCTAAATCAATTCTACCTACTTATTTAATCCTTATTTTGAGATATGTTTGACTTTAAATTACATAAAAATGAGCAAAATTACTTAAAAAATAAAAAAAACAATAATAAAATTAAAAAATATAAAAATATTTTATTTTGTTATTTTTTGTTATTTTTACCTATATTTATAAGTATATTATCCCATAGTGTATTATATCTCTATATATAGTAATATATAATTATATTATTATTTATTATTATAAATAATTTATAATTAATTGAAAATAAAAAGATATATAAAATATTTATCTAAAAATTTAATTAAATAATTAATTTAAAAATATATTATATTTAAAACCCACAAAAACTTAAGTAAATAGTGTGTATATCTATATACATTTGTACATATTTTATTTATTTATAAATAAAATACCTGTTTTACTATGTGTGTTCCCTGTGTTCGACGTCCTACTCTGCTTGTCACTATACACATTTATTTGTAGGATTTACAATAAATTTGATCCACACATGTTTATTCTTGTTTGATTATATTGTGTGGGTTGATTGTTGATTTATCCGATTGGTCCTTGAGAGCGGTCACTTCGTCGATTGCGTGTTTGCCTTGTGTGGCAGGCAGGACCTTCCCTCTCAGGATTCATTCCAGGGTATTTCAAATGGTGCCATTATCGGGGAGCAACGGATCGTAGCACATTTTGTATATATAATTGCATATTATTCTTCTTTTATTTTCTGCTTATTTTATTTTGATAATTGTTTGATTGTTCTAATCTTTGTTTCTTAATGATCTTTTTTGTGAGGGACTGCTTGGCGACGGCTATATCCCGGGAGGTAGGAGCACTCGAGATGAGAAGAGGTCGGCCTTCTCTTGTGCCAACTAGGAGAGAGCAGGAGAAAGAGAGCATGGAAAAGGGAGAAGAGCAGAACGACCTTAGATTTTATTTTTCATTTTTATGTGAGAGTATGCCATTTTATTTTTAAATTACTTTGTAATAATTTGGACAATGCCACACTTAGTGAGGTCTAGTGTTCGGGTGTCAATTCACCTAGAGGCCTCGCCATGATTTTTCGTGTTTTATCGCCTTTCTTTTATTTTGTTTCACATTATTTGAGCTTTCCGCCTTTGTTTATATTTGTTTTATGTGAGCGAGTCTTTAGACATTAGGTTGCTTGACTTGATAGCTAGGTCCAAAGCCCTAATTATATTGCATGCACCTATAGTAATATGCACTTGGACTTAGTCAAATAATTAATTGCAAATTACTCGAAATTGGAACCATGCACTATTAGAGGCCTCATACAACGCTTGCATGACTTGTTGTGGTGGGCACCGAGAGGTCCCCAAGACCAAACACTAGGATCCTTTGGTTCTTCCCGATAATAGCAGCTATTGTTTAGGATATTTTCTCGCTTCTGCATACCACCATATAGTGTAAATATTCAATTCTGTCTTGCATCCCGCATGGAGAGATCTGGGAAGAACCGTAAGTAATCCTATCTTTGCATGCATCATTAGTCACTACGGCGAGATTTCCATCTTAGTGACATCTTGCATGGATTTTTCATCCTATTCCTATGTGATTATATCACTTTCATAAAGGAAAAATACAAAAATCGTTAGGCGACTTGCTATGAAAAATACTCAAAAATTGAAAACCAAAAATTAAAACAAGGGGACTGCTAATAACACTTTGACCTTAATAAAAATCATAATAGACTTCATTGTTTAAGGTTCGTAATGCCCTCATTGTCAGGTACATTTCAGATCGAGTAAGGCGCGTCCCATAAGGAATAGAGCCCAAATCCCGATCTGTGGTGCTTTGATTATCACATGTGATGGTGAAGTATAGACCCTTCTATCGTACGTGACCGAGTAGGACCTCATAAAGCACGGTGTTCCCGCCTTGTGTGGAGCATCTGACTTGGTATGAAGTACTGAGCTTAGGTCACACCATCACGGGTGTGTCTGTCTCATCGGTTGTGTCCGAGTAGGTCCTTGCATGCTCAAGGGTGATTCCATTTTGTGCGAGGTTCGAAATATTGTTTCGTCGATTGGCTTCCTCTCTTATTCTTTGGCTGTGTATCCTCCCCAGGCACGAGATCAAAGACCTTTTAGTGTACAGATCACATGTTACAAAGGAGGTGGAAGAAGTACGAGGCGCTT
This sequence comes from Ottelia alismoides, assembly GCA_037367405.1. NCBI lineage: Eukaryota > Viridiplantae > Streptophyta > Magnoliopsida > Alismatales > Hydrocharitaceae > Ottelia > Ottelia alismoides. The sequence goes on from JAZKJV010007862.1 coordinate 299,442, forward strand.
GTCTGGAGTACACACACCTTTATAGGGTTAGCGATCATAAGGACTCGTTATAAGATCTTGCTTGCGAAACAAATGTAAATTTGAAAAGATAAAAAATAGTTGAACTCTTACGGCTTCACCAGTGTTGAGTGGGTGAACCCACATTTATTTGGTGTTTGTTTGAGTTAGTTAAGATCAAAGATAAGTCCCACACATTGTGTGCCTTTTTTACTTTCATCTATTCTATTCCTCATTTGACCCCCATTCACCTTGAGCCTTCTACTATTTTGCATTCCTTTTGTTTCTCGTTGACCTTCGTATCATTCCCTCATATTGATCTTCCTCTTGATCTTCAAGATGGTGACACATGGATGGCTTAGCCGAGACTCCGTCGACGCCCACACTGATTCCATGCGCTCGCCTTCTCCAATAATTCAGGGCGATTCCCAAGAACCCGATTCAGACTTCGCGAACCAATCTCCAGACTCCCTGATGAATCTCCATTTCATCACCTTTATTCTATTATTTTGGCAATAAAAACCGTAGTAAATGCATGTAAATAACTTTAATTTGCATAAATTAACATTCATCCATTGTTGTGCAAATACTGTATAAAATATTGTTTTTAATGCCAAATTATAGAATAAAGAAAAGAATAAGAATAAAATATCAAAGATATTTTATGACCCTAACCCTGAGACTGAGGCATCTTGATGACTAGGTCAACAAGGAATAAAGTAGGGGGAGATAAAGGCCAATAATCCAATAAAAATCCCATTTATTTATTCCCTATTTCTTCACTTTGGGACCTATTTTATTTTCTACTTTTTATACTTCAAATAAAGAAACTTTGTACATGATAGTTGTAGATAATAAAATATAAAAAAATACAAAATTGAGTTCATACAAAAGTAATATACAAAATAAAAGTTATAGTCTGAATAAAATTCCAAAATCCCAACTTCCCAGACCCATATCTTTCAAATAAAACCAAACAATATCAAAATCACATTTAATTATATATAAATTTTAATAAGCTATTTAATGAAAGTGGTTTCATATTTTTGGAGTTAAGGTGTAAAAGTTAGGTTTTTGGACTCCTATTGTATTGTATACCCGAATAAAATATTCATTTTTATTTATTATTTATTATTTATTATTTTATAATTTATATTTTTATAATTTTGTAAATATTATTTACAATATATGTACCTAATAAAACTAGAATAAAACAATAAAGAAACATTAAAATAAAATAAAATACAAAATACATAGATGAATATAGAAAACCTATACCTATATAAATAATACACCAATTTATTTAAGTGTATATATTATATCAGAAAAATATAATAAAAATATATTTAAGTATACAAAAATAAGTTATAATTTTATAAAATAATTAAATAAAATAATAAAATCAAAAATACAAAATAAAATTAAAATACTCTAAACATAGATGAATATACATATAATTATACCCTAAAAAGTAACTTTTAATTATATACCTCTAAAAAATAAATAAAAAATCATAATAAAATAATATAGAAAATAACTAATATTTTTATTTTATAACTTGAAAATTAATAAAATAATTTATTATTTTTTATCGGTTTTATAAATAATTTTGGTCGGGTTTTTTTTCTTGTTGGTCCAATGGACCAACCAGATTCCTCCGCCCGTTAACCTCAGTCAACTCCTTGACTGAGGCCCCCAGTCTATCAGATATAGCTTCTGACCTATATTCTCAAATTTTCCCCGATGATTCGCTCCTCCTTTTGGGATGATTTCTTCTACATTGTTTTTCCTCGATCACTAATGATACAAGCCAGCTCGCTTCCTCGTGGAGTTGGATCACTATATCGAGTTGACTCCATCGTTCTTTGGACTCGCTTGGTCAGCCTGTATATAAGCTCCATCAGACTTCTCCTCTCAAATTTGAACCTCTTTTGACTTGTTTTGGCCCTCCTTCTTCGAGCTCCGGATTGAGTGACGTGACAGATCCCTCTCCATCTCCTTGGAGGCGTGATGAGACTACTCGAAGGTCGTCTCCACCATCTTTGCCACCTCGTCGGTGTGAGGTCCTCGCTTCCTCAATTCTGGAAAGAGTTGAGGATTGATTTATCGTTTGTCGAGTAGCTTTTAGCTGTAGGATTAATTTCGTGCATTCACCGACGCATTTCCGTCATTGCAGTAGCTTCAATCGCCAAATTCATAGTTAGACGGAGCTTGCCCTCCGACGAACCTCTCCATCGTGACATATGTCGTTTCGACCATTGCATCCACTCCCATCTCCTTTCCTCTCATTTCTCCATCTCGCTCCACCGATCATCCCACCAGGATGATCTCAGATTTGGCATTTTGGACCTTGAGTCCCTCACCTCGCCGGAGTTCCGTCGCCCCACTTCACCTACGCCTCATCCACCCATCTGAAGCCTTCCCCGGCTTCATTTTTTGTTTCTAACCTTTCCCTTCAGGATACAACACGAGAAACCTACTTTGTAGGGGCTTTTGAGGGTCAAGAGGAAGCTCCAGGTGCCGTGCATCGCCGGACCAGCACCGGAGGGGGCCGACCATTTTGTGGAGCTCAACAACTTCAAGAGGATCGCAAGACCAGATAGAGGTTGTCGGAGTTCATGGAGGAGGTCAGAGGATCCTGCATCGTCGATTCCAAATTCGCCTGAGGCGAGTTCATACTCTGTTCATCCACCTCCATCCAGCATCATCGGATCATCCTCCATTCTTCCAAAAGCACAACAGACGTCTGATCAAGAGCGCCACCAACTGTTGGATTCCCTGTGTGGATCTAATCTTAGATGTCTACTACGAAGCATCATCGACCCCTTGTTGCGACACATGGTATAAGTAGCGCAATCAGACCGTTGCATCCATGCTTAAACCGGGTATTTTGTAGTCCCCCCCCGATCATTTTTGTATTTAATATTTAGGATGCAAACTTTCCTTGGATGTTATTTATATTTTGTAATATTTGCATTAAGCCCCCCAATTTTTATTATAATTGCACTTAGGTCCACGCCACGTCACCTCACGTGCCCCCCACGTGAGGTGACATTTTACAGGCATGCCCCACGGGTTTGGATATTTGCATTTAGTCTAGAAATTATGTAATCACGTTTAGTATTTTCGGAAAAATTGCTGGAAGGTCCCTGCACTTTATTTTAATTACCAAAATACCCTTATCAATAATGTGTATTCTCTTTGTTGTATTTATTTATTAAAATAATTATTGTGCGCTAAAAATCCAAAAAATAGTAGAAGTTTCATGGATGCTTGAAGTTTCATGCCCATATTTTATTTTAGCATTTTAGGACTTTTAATTGTTTTTTAAAATAAAAAAATAGCACTTTTTATCCATGTCTACAGTTTAAAATACATAAAAAAATACTTTTGAAAAATTCCAAAAAATATATTTCCTATTTATTTAGTTATTTTACAACTCCAGAAATTGAATAAACCTAAAAATAATTAAAAGAAAATACCTAAAAATTGAAAAATATCCAAAACCTTTATAAAAATTATAAAATTCCCAAAAATTCTAAAAATAGTGTTTTCGATTTTATAATTTTATTTATATTATTATTTATGAATTTGGAAAATTTTGGACTTGGTTTTCTATTTTCAATTTCCATTTCAATTTCGGGTATGTATTAAAACCTTATTTAGGTTATTTTGACTTTATATATATATATATATATGAGCAAAATTATCCAAAAATCACAAAAATAGTAAAAAATTATCTAAAATCCAAAATATTTAATTCGATAATTTTTGGTTATTTTTAGTTATATTTATATCTATATTTATTTACATTGTATATATCTTATATATAGTTTTATTATATCTTTAAAAGAAAAAGAAAATATTAAAATATAAAAAGAAAATCAAAAAATAAAGGGATTTTTACTCGGCAGACCCTATAATCTTTGCCAATGACCTCTACGACCTTTGAAACACCGAAATTCCTCTCTCGACCCCGTAAACTTGCTTCGTCTTGCCCTCCGAATCCTACCGTTAAATTGACACATCTAGAGTTAACTTCCTTGGGTTAAAAATGAGTTAATCTAACCAATTTGCGATCGGATGGCTAAAATTAACCAAGAAAAGAAAAAAGATAATCCTCCAACTCAATTGAACTAGAGGAGGGGAGGGGATCCTCTCCGGCAACTTCCAACTTCCACGACGCTTAGCCCTCGTCCGCCGCATGAATCCGCAATGGCAACAACCCCGACCGTGACACCTTCACCATCTTCGTCAACGGTTGTTGTGCCACGGGGAATCTCCACGAGGCCCGCGATTCCTCGAGGAGATGGGAAGGTTGGGTCACCAGCTGCCAGTCCTTGGCATGGATCTCCTCGTCGGTGGGCTCGTCTCTACAGGGTACCTCGATCTGCCAATGGGCTCGTGAGGAAGATGACCAAGGAGGGCTTCCTCCCCGATCTCGTGACCTTCAATTCATTGTCACTTCACTGTAAGAGTCGAGTGAGGAAGATGACCAAGGAGCTGGGGGCTCTGAGCGACATGGAGGAGGGGGGAGTCGGGGGCTCCGAGCGGCATCGTGGAGGGGGAGCAGGAGGGGCTTCGAATGGCGTAGGGGAGGGGGGAGCAGTGGGAGCTTCGAGCGGTGTGGGGATGGGGAGCAGGGGGTGTCGAGGAGGGGGGAGTTGGGGGGCGCTTCGAGCAGGAGCGGTGGGGGGGGGGAGGCTTCGGGTGGCGCGACCAGGGGGGCTTCGAGCAGGTGCTGGGGTGGCGTGGGCGGGTCGAGGAGGGGGTTGGGCGCCGACTTCGAGGAGGAGCAATGCCGGGGATGATGTTGCAAGCAGAGTGGTTATGGATGCAAGAATCCCTAACATAAAATAATGAATGTAACGGAATTCGGTCACTTTTAACCGGCAAATGGATGGGGGTTAACCACAGGGTCTGTGGGGTAAGGGTTAGCAAGTTTATGGGGTCGAGAGAAGAATATCGATGTTTCAAAGGTCATAGAGGTCATTGGCAAAGATTATAGGGTCTGCCAGGTAAAAATCCCAAAAATAAAATCAAAATCAAAATACAAAAATAAAAAATAAAAAATAAAAAATTAAAAACCCGCATAAGAAATAGACAAAGGGCTCGCAATCATCTTTTGTGGCTTCATTGCCCAATCTAACTTGTTTGCTCCCTGTGTTCGACACTCTACATACTTGCACACTATACACATCTATTGTAGAGTTATAATAAATTTTAACTCTACAAATTTTGCCCTTTATTGCTTAATTGGTATTGTGGGTTAATTATTGTTTTAATCCAGATTTCTTGTCGGTCACTTCGACGATTATGTTCCCACCTTGTGTGGAACATACGACCACTCGATTCTTTGGGTTAAACAGATGGCGCCACTACCGGGGTACAACTGCGCATAGATTGATTTTTACTTGATTGTAGTTTATTTGTCTATATTTTTCCTCTATTTATTTTCTCTTTTATTTGATATAACTGTTTAGCTATCTAACACCTCTTTGTTGCCTTTGTTGTGTGGTACCACGGATTGATGGAGGCACTTTACTCGAAGCTCTTGCGCAACCACATAATGCTGGGTTCATACTTCTGACCTAGCACCGAAGGGGACTTAGAGAGATTTTGAAGACAGAGATTCACTTTGCATTATTTTATTTTATTTCATTTAGTTTTGTGATTCAAGTGAGAGAGAGATACAATTATTATAACAATACATGACTCTCAGGACTCTACACACTTCGCGAGGTCTAGTGCCCGAGGGATTTTTCCCTTGGGGGCCTCATCTGTTTTGTCACGTTTTTCGCCTTTTTTTCATTTTTTTCTGATTTTTGATTTTTCTTTCTTTTGTGTGATTGAGCCCTAGTTGTAGGATTTGCGTGACAATAGATTAAGGCCAAACACTTAATTACATTTGCTTGTACCTATAGCCTCATTTGGCCTTAGTCAAATTTTGAAGTGCTATCTATTTGGATTTGAGATCGAGCGTCGAGAGAAGTGTTATACAACGCTTAGCATATTGTTCTTCATGCTAATGGTATATTCTCATCTAGGATGATTTCATCGGTTGTATTTGCATATAGTATATGTTTCAATTCTACTTAGCATCCTTGCAGGTAGAGAGCTGGAGGCAAGGTGAGCATTCTCTTTAGCAATTCATCATCACTTTCGCTTGCATTGATTTTCTGATTTTCTCCCTCTGATTTGATTGCCTATGAGCTAAAAGAAATTGATTCACTGATAGGATCGTGCATTTCTAATTTAAAATACAAAAAAGTGATAACAATAAATTGGGACTGTTAATATTACTTGACTCTAAAATACATCAAAAATAAAAATTATTGTCTTGGGGCGAGTAATCCCCTCATTGTCTTCGCTTTTACCAGCTCACTTACACACTAAGGTTAGTG